>APFE030085925.1:0-13849 GCA_000404065.3 Pinus taeda
CCAGAAAGAGGGAGAAGACTATGATGTGATTTTTTCTCCAATTGCCAGGTACACCTCCATTAGATCCATCATTTCACTTGTTGCTTCTATGGAATGGGAACTACACCAAATGGATGTAAAGACTGCTTTCTTCAATGGAGTGATTGAGAAAGAGGTGTACAGAGAGCAACCTCAAGGATTTGAGGTATATGGAAAAGAGTCTCATCTTTGTAGGTTGAAGAAGGCCTTGTATGGACTCAAACAAGCTCCCAGAGCTTGGTATGCTCGTATCAATAGTTATTTGACAAGACTAGGATTTACCAAAAGTGAAGTAGATCCAAACCTTTACTTTAAGGTTGTGAAGAATGCACTTGTAATCCTATTATTATATGCTGATGACTTGTTTTTGATAGGTGCCAAGCCTCTTATTATTCAATGAAAGAAACAATTGGCTTCTCAATTCGATATGAAGGATCTTGGGTTGATGCACTATTACTTGGGATTAGAAGTATGGCATAAACCTGGTGAAGTCTTCCTTGGTCAAGGGAAGTATGTGATAAAGATCCTTCAAAGTTTCGAATTGATGGATTGCAAATCCATGGCGACTCCCATGGTGACTAACATGAGGAAGTTAAGAGGCTTTGAATCTAGTTTGGTAGATTCATCTATTTACAAGCGGATGATTGGTATATTGATGTATTTGGTTAACACCAGGTCGGACATTTGCTTTGCTGTGAACACTTTGAGCCAGTTCTAGATAGGACGAAGACATGAGCATTGGATTGCAGCGAAGCACATATTGAGATATTTATGTAGTATAGTGAATTATGGTTTGAAATATGTTTCAAACAAAGATGTACAACTTCAGGGATATACATATGCAAATTAGGCAGGAAGTCCCGAAGACAGGAAGAGTACCTCGGGAGTATGCTTCAGTTTGGGATCCGCTATGATATCATGGATGAGCAGGAAGTAGAGGTCGATTGCACTTAGCACTGTTGACGCAGAGTACATTGCAACCAATGAGGCTTGTATCGAAGCAGTATGGCTCAAGAAGTTGTTTGCAGGATTATTCGGCCAAGAGTTGGAATCGACAATGATACATTGTGATAATCAAAGCTGTGTGAATCTTTTAGAGTATCAAGTGTTCCATAATAGGTCGAAGCATATTGAAATCAAGTACCACTACATCCATGACATGGTGTAGAGGAGAGCAATTAGGCTTGAGTACATCTCCACCGATGAGCAAATAGTTGATGTTCTGACCAAGCCATTGTCGAGGGACAAGTTAGTGTACTTCAGAGACAACCTAGGGCTTGTGGAGATCACCCCTCTCATTGAGAGGGAATGCTGATTTATTTGCAGCACGGATGGACATTCTCCCGAAAGGGAGTATGGGTCCTGTTGTCGCCTAAGATGCAAACCCTATTGGAGAATGCAATATGCAGTTATTAATTCAATTTTCCCCTTAACCTTAATAATTACTTGTGAACTTTATTAATATTCTTGTATTTCTTTATTAGATATTTTCATTAAATAATTATCAAGAGCAAAACAGTAAAGACAATGGACACAAAAAGTAGGCTCCAAGCTAGTGCAAAAGCCCTCCAAGAGGAAAACCCAAAAAATATCTTCTCTTCTTATAGAATCTGCTTCAAATGAGAAAGCCAAGACCCAAACGCTAGACCAAGTCCTCCTCCAAGCACCAAGTCAGCCTTCCAAGGAACCCTTCCAATTAGGTTAGAGATCAATCAAATCAACAAGGATCAATTTTGCTTCAACCAGCTTCCAGCTTCAACTTCGGCCCCCTACTTCGACCTGCAACTTTAGCCCTTTAGTAGCTGCAAAAGCCCTAATTCAGGCACGTGACAATTCTTCAAGAAGTCTTCCTTCAAAAAGCCAAGGTCTCTAAGGTCAAGCTAAACCAAATTAGAGTATCCGGCTCTCCTGCAACTTAGATCTGTAATTCGGCCTCTTGCAATTCAAACCTGCAATTTTCAACCTTCCTTGAAGCTTCAAAAACCCTAACTTTCGCATGTGTGAGAGAGTAAAACCCAAAAACAAACTTTTCTTCTTTCTTCTTGAATTCTTCTTGCTTTCTAGACCTTCACACTTGCTTCCTTCATGCTGCCAACTTCAGATCGAACTTCTTGATGAGAAAGATCGAATTAGTGATCAAATGAGGTGGATGTTGCTTCTATTTATACACATGTGCGGGGTTCAACTTCCTTTTTCTTAGGCCAACTTCTCATTTCTTGGGTTGACTTGTGCTTGGAGGTTTCTAGGACTTTCTAGACTCAAATTCAATATCTTTTATGTATAGCAGTTATTTACCCCCTTGATGATGGGGCTATTCATCGTCCATCAGGGGTTGTGACATGCAAGGGTTCCTTTTCTTATGATGATAACGCAACATTGGCCCATGAATTGGGTGATGGCCATAATGAGTGAGGTAGAGCTCGTGCTTGGCTTTTTCCTGCGTGTTAATTTGATTGTCTCAGCTATCTTTTGCATTTTGATTTTTCTTTTGTTTTGCTTGTGGCCATCATATGCTCATTCTATTTCTTTTAGTTGCATCAACCTCCTAAGGAAAATTATCGGGGCCTTCCCAGGCATGAGGATGTGTGAGTGCGAAATCCTAATGGACTAGTGGTCAGTTGAACCCAAAGAATGGAGATGGATAGAGGTTTGTCATGTAAGATGGAAAGTGGTAAGTATGGAATAGGGAGAGATGGGGTAATGCTATCCCAATCATGTCTTTTCAAGTAGTGCCCCTCCTTTACCTATTTGGCCATTAGGGGAGGTCCCACTAGACTAGGATTGAAAAGTAACCCCCCATTTAAGGTGAGGGAACAAGATCACGACCAGGACCATTCTTTCTTGCAAGTTACCCCATAATCCATGTCAAATGCCCAAATACAAACATGCATAAGCACTCGATTGCAAAATCAATAAAGTACCTTTGATCAGAAGCCCACCTTCCAACATATGCTCTTTCCAGATGGGAAGGGAAACATATGATTGATGCACGTGGCAAAGATATAAATGGCACATCATCATCGACTACTAATGGTTGTGAGGGGTTGTTGGTTGGTCGACTGAAAGAGATGATGGGAGAAAATTTCTCCTATGGGGCCACCCACTTTTGGTGGGTAACAATTATAACCACATATGTCTCAAGAAAATTGGTTAAAATTTAGAGCCACAAGTGTGGATTTTCTCTCTCGAAGGGCATGCTTGTTGAACGGATTTTTTATCGTTTCCAAGTGGATTTTTGGGTTAAAACCATAAATTTTCCACTACTTGGAGCCTTGTTTACACTTGTGAGAGTCCTCTTCTTTAAGGATGCAGTTGTGGAGAATTAATTTATCATTTATCGAAAGTTATCTCTTGGTCAATCACTCAACTACCTAGAGTAGGCACCCTACTTTCTTGGTTATTTTTGGATGTGGTTCCTAACTAACACTATTATTTTATTGTTGAAATTTCTCATGGAGTTAGTTAGATGTGAACACTATTATATTGTTTTCCTTGAAGAGAATGATTATTTTATTGTTTCTAAGAGAGGAAAGTGGAATTCAATAACTCACTTCTACTTTTAGGAAGGAGTTTGTTGAAGAGGTCAAAATGTAATATCTTTATATATTCCTTGCAAAACTAATGGATCTGGGAAAGCAATGACTTGCTTATTGTAAAAGAAGTTGAACTCAAACTTATATAAGGCTTTGCTCTATCCATTTGAAAGGATGGTTGGGTATGGGAACTCTCCTCCTTGATCTTTTGTTGAAGATCTTGAAGATAACGAAAGGCTAGAAGTGTTTTACTTTTGTGGTGTATGTTCTTGGGATTCATATTGTTGAATTCTAGTGTTGGAGTTCTTTTGCATCAAGGATGTTTGAATGGCTGAAATGATATATGTAATATCTATTCCTAATTAAGAAGATAACTCCCTTGTTAAGAAGAATTTAACCGTGGCTCATCCCCCTCTTATTATCTTTGTGTCTATGGATGGCAATATAATATGGCATCCTTTATCTTAGTCCAAATTTGCTACTATATTTATGTTATCCATTTGTATGCATACTTTCATAAATGTATTGTGGGTTTTCCTCATCAAGAATTCTTACAAGTAATTCTACATTGGTGGGCAGCAAGATAAATGGTTTGTTGATCCTTTGTTAGGGTTATATTCACTTTCAATCCTATAGCTATTGCCCTTGGTAATCAATTCTTGACTCTACTTGCCTAATGGACTTGAACTTAGTCTCTATCCTCTTATCACTTTTTTTTCACCATGAGCCCTTATTGTCTAATATTTAGCAATTCTAACTTAGAGAAGCCCCCTTTGAGTTGGAGAAGAGCCAACCTAAAGTGTGAAGTGTGTTGGTGAGGTGACATTGGCCTCCCTCTTAGTTTCCCATAGGCTAGTACCAATTTTTTGGACTTCCATCTATGGTGTTGGTTTGTGAGATAACACTCGTAGTTTCTTTCAACTCTAATGAATCCATTCTCTTCTTATGCTCATTAGACTCTATCTCTTCTACACTAATATTCAAGCCTCTAACTTCTTCATGGATGTCAAATCTTGTTTGTTTTCCATGTCTCTCTTAAATAATATTCTTCAATTATATTTTGTAGTTATTCTTATTGTAGCTCTAATGCTGCAAGAAGTGTGCATATCGATAAAATAGTTAGATACATCTTAGTTTTAGGTCTGTTGCATTTTATCAAATCAAGGCTACTACCCTTTTTCTTCTCAAGCTATGAATGTAAAGCACTTCTCCAAGATCTAAGCCATCAAATTATTCCCCTTTATATTAAGCTTTCAATGACTACACCTATACCGAATTTGGGATTCTAATATGGAGATTATGGCTCTCTATAGGTCTTTCTCCTCATGGACATTTTGTCAAACACTTATCCTTCAAACTGCATTTACCAATTTTATAGAGTTAACTCTGAAAATTCATACACTTCTTTATTTATGCCTCCATAAGCTACCCAAATACTCTAACAACCTTCCAATCCAATAATTGTAGCACTCAATTCAACATTTGCAAATGTCAAGCACTATTTTCCCCAATTATTATCATAGAGAAATTTTGTCAAACATTTCTCTCACTGTTGATGGTCAAAAATGACCTCATCAATATTTGAGAGACCACCCAATCAAAGCCCCAAATCATATCTTTTTTCGCTTGTGTTGTTGGTTCCGACTAGTTCTATTGGGTCTAATTACCCCCTTGCCCTTCCTGATGACTTGTGAGATTTCAATTAATTATCAACAGGAGAATAAATCAGTCTTATCTTCTTGTTGCATGCTTGTAAGAAGGAAACCCTTGAGATGAAACAAGGGCTCATGCACGCCACACTAAAGCTCGCTCATGCGGAAGCGGACTTCTAAAATGCAAGGAATTAATTCTAAGTGCAATTCTATTCTAAGATTCAAGCAATAGAAAGAAAATATAATCCATCCTATCTCAATTAAGACAAAATATAGATTTTACCCAAATCAAGAGCAAGGTGATTAAAAGAATAGGGATTTAACATGTTCTTTTATAATGAATATCAAACTGCTGAAGAAGTTCTAACAATTGATATTATAATTGCAAAACATGTTCTGTTTGAACTTTGGATATTTAAAACAATGAAAGTTAAGCCATTAAGACTGGGAAAAAGTTCACATAATTCCAATGATAGTTAGATCGCTTTTAAATGGCTAATTTATGAGTAAATAGTTATTCAGAAATTTGATTGAAGCCCAATAGCAATTGAAAATAAATAACAAATCTAAGAAACCAATAGATCAAATAGTTGATCTAAGAAACAATCATTCTCATGTTAAACAAAAGTGTAGAACATGGAACAATTGATATAAATATGCCATTTAATGAATAAGATTTATTTAACAAATAAAAGTATCTGCAAATACAATCTCAACCACTTGCTTCCTTGCTCTATTTTACAATGGATATCTTCGACAATCCTCTCAAGAATGTGAGTTCTATGAGAGAAAAGAACTGCAATAGTGCAAGCTCTGCCTCATAGGCAAGGACTAGATCTTGAAAAGCAAATCCCCAAACACTCAAATATGAGTATTCCTCTCATCTACAGCTAGAATTGTCCTTACAAAAGTGCTTAGAGTCTCAAAATTGTAGGAAAGAGGAAACCTCTCAAAATTCTAATATATAATTTACAAATACAAATTGTCAAAGGGAGAGTTGTTGAAATATGATCCGCTTCATTAATTTTAAGTGGGAAAAAATCATTTTTTCCTCCTGCTAGTGCAATCTCATTGCTTCAAGAGGTTTTATGAGGTTGATCTTCCCACCTGCTCCCTGCCAAAACCAATCAAAATTTAGAATAAAACAAATTAATTTTGCATATTAAATAAAATACCAATTCTCTCAACAAATTGCCAAATTAAAATAAAAGAGGTTCCATGCTGTAATTGCTTCCTGTAGAGATTTGATTAGCAGTTGAGCAATTTGGAGAATGAATTATCACCAGCAGTTCTTTCAGACCAATGAAAATTTTCCAAACCAAACTCAGCAAAACTAATTTTGGTTACAAATTCGTTGCTTAGACTTGTGCTAATTTTTCAGGTTATTAAATGACCGAATTTGCTTGATTTGATGATGCCAAATTGTTCTCCATGATTTTAGCTTTCAAAGGAGCCATCCTAGGCCTTATTTGGCTGAGTAAAACTCTAGCTAGAGCTTTCCAAAGTCTAGGTGCTAAAATCGGTTGCATGCTAGAAAATGCATAGTGCTGGCAAATTAACTGAAAATTCTGGGAATTTTATTAAGTTTGTGTTTTAAATAAAATTTTAAAAATCATTAAAAATAAAACAACAAAATATATATTAAAAATTAATTTATAAATAAAACATATACAAATAAAATGAAACATCAATAAAACAAAAACAAATAAAATAAAAAATTGAAATAAAACAAACATATAAAAACGAGACAATATATATTAAAAGGAGTGCAGGTGAGTTTAGTACACAGGATGATATACTTAAGGGTGAAGGGATCAAGGAGTGGAGGAGGCCCACGTGAGTGGGACCCACTGTCCACTTCCTTCTACTGTAATATAAAGGTCTTTCAATCTACCCATTAATTATTACATGTACCTTCATGCTCTTACTCCCAAAAACACCCAAAACTATCTGATAAAAAATATTGAGTGCGCATAGCATGGCTGCAAAAATTCTGCTTTCAAAAAGGTTGGTCTCCTGTAGAGGAGGAGCCTGACTGAGTATTACAAAAATATCGCTTACAAAAAGGTTGGTCTCCGGTCACCTTTAGTGTAATTTACATTATTGTCTGGCTTTTCTTGCATGCCTCATCCTCCGACGTTGGATCAACATTGAACAGTTTGCGAGGTACTCTGAGAATTAATAATAAAACAATAAGCAAAACAGGAAAGGTCCCGAGCAGTTAGGATGCAATGCAGGCCAAGAGTGCTGACAGGATGAGGAACAAGGATTGAAATTTTGAATAACACCAGATGCTTCATCGGAAACAAGTAGGATTGAATAATGCCGGATACTGTTGAATGTCGAGAGCGCATTCTTTAGACTGTTGACAAATTTGCAAATTCTTTAAAGGCTTTCTACTATTTTCAACCAATTATCGCACGAGTAATGCTTTTTTTTGGGGCGAACTCTATTGCGGTGGCGGAGACATAACAAAGGGATTTGTGAAGAAGTACAAGAATCTGCAATTCTTTTGGATCCTCGGGGCAGGCCACTTTGGCATTTATGAGTAGAGTAGCGTGGTGCACAGTGTGGTCAGCAATATGAGCAGATCAGTGTGGGCAGCAGTGACAGCAATGAGCAGTGAACAGTGAGCAGTGTGAGCACAGGGAGTTTTTGTGCAGTAGAAGTGTCAAGCAGCGAGCAAGCAGCAGCAAATGCATTCAAACATGACAAAGGAACCAGAAATTTCAGAACATGTGGAGACAAATGATTTAGGACAAGTGGAAATTGCCTCATCCGCCAAAGTTGGGAAGTGGATTTGGGTCAATGCCAAACAATATCGGGCATTTTAAAATGAAGAATAGGCCGTCTAAAATGGGAGCAAACAAGGAAGAAACAATCTAAAAAGAAAAGTAATCAAGTGCTTCGCAAAAAGCACTCAAACAAGTCTCCACCACAAGCACGTGGCAACAAGAAGTCCAAAGGAAAAGTCATTGATGATTCTGTCTTATATAGTTCCACATCCACACCTCTCACCTGGTCATCTCATCTTTATGTGAAAGAATTGTTAAATGCAAAACAAAGGTTGGAGGTTTTAGAAGCTAAAGGGCAGGAAAGAGATCATAAAATTCATATAATAACGGCTGAGAACAAGGCGTTAGCAGAAAGCAATAAAATTTTAAAAGAACAAGTGGCATTGCTACAAGAAGCTCTCTTGATAGGGAAGACTGTATGGAAACGCATGAAGACAGATGTGCAAAACATAAAGAAATCTGTAGTGGAAAGTACAGAGGTGGTGAATGTGAAATCATCCCAGGAGAAAGGGAAAATGATTGCCCAAATAAACAACCATGAAGAGAATGCAAGAGAAGAAACGAAAGAAGATTCCACCAAAGTTTCCAAACTTGGGCTCAAGTTATTAACAATTCTGCTAATAAGGAAGGAGAAATAAATATTCAGGTTGACAACATGCAAGATAGTGAAGGCAAGGAAAGACAAAATAGGGCAACAAACATTATTATTAAAGGGGTGAAAGACTATGGGAAAAATGAATGTACTCTTGACCTTGCAAGAGACTTCTTGAAAGACAAGTTGCTATGGCAAGGACAAATATGCCAAGCATGGAAGTGGGTAAATTTAACGGGGAGAGAGCCAGGCCCCTAAAAATCATTATGCCTAGCTTGCGTGATAAATATATTATTCTAAGCAAGAAACATCTCTTGAGGGGTTCTCGTTTTTTCCTAGAAGAAGATTTAACTATAAAACAACAGGAGGAAAGAAGGGAGGAAATTTTAGAGGTTAAGGCAGCGAGAGATGAAGGAAATAGAGTATGGATTTATAAAGGCAAAGCTGTGATAGTGCAATTTGGACCTCCTTCCAAAGCAGAGCAACAAGATGGTAATAAAGAAGAGGCAAAAAATTCTTCAACAGGAAATCAAAAATCAAGGTTAGTATGGGAAAACAGGGACAAAGACTCAAATGTGAGTCTTGCATGTCAAAATAAATAGCAATCAAGTCATACCGAGGTTTCCTTAAGATTAGTTTGTTGGAACTGCAGAGGTTACCCATGGAGACGAGGACCTGGGTTAGGGCTTATTGTGGAAAATAGAGACATAATTTTCCTCATAGAAACACATGAGCATGAAGGGTGCAAGACACCTTTGTTTGAAGGATACTAGAAGATGGCAGTGTGGAACAAGGTAGCAGGGAATGGCAAAGGGCACGGGGGTATCATGGTTTTAGTAAGGGAGAAAGAAGGCAGTGTCATTCAGTTAGAAAAAGAAGACTCAAATAAGCAATTCATTTGGTTTAAAATAATAGAAAATGGAAACCACATCAGAATTGCAGCATGCTATTTTGCACCACAGGTTTCAAAAATCTACAAAGATAGAGGGCTTGACCACAAAGATCCATTTGTAGCTTTAAAAGCAGATTTTGCAACATATTCACAGCTAGGTGAAGTCCTTATAGTGGGTGATTTCAATGTTAGGACCAGTGTTTTTAAAACCGGCCACAAAAACCGGTTACCGGTCTGACCGGCCGGTTAGCAAGGCCACCGGTCAGAACCGGCCTAAAAACCCGGTTGGACCCCCTCATTCGCCCAAAAAATGACCTAACCGGGCCAAAACCGGCCGATTTAGAACGGAACCGGCCGGTTTTTAGCAAACCGGCTGGTTTTGTCCTAAACTGGCCGGTTTTAGGCACGCCCTTGATGTTTTGGCTATTTTATGATTGATCCTTGGACTGATATCAACATAGCAGTGAGTTAGTCTACATTGACACTTCACTGAGCAATCAATTGTTTGGATAGCATTGCATACCATTTTAGAACTGATATTAGGCTTTAGCATAACAATGGACTGATCTGAGTTAGTGCTCTTCTGGAAGTCTGATGCATTCTTGAGGTCATTATACTGTGGTTGAAGCATTAATCTTGTCTTGTGGATGGATAGCGTGTGCTTTCTCTTGTATGCCCTCATTCCTGCACCATTGCATTCTTGATAACTCTAGCATCTCATGGATAGTATAGTTACATCATAGCACTGTTAATCCTTTGCATTCTTTCATCTCACTTAGAGCTTCTTGCCATTGTGTTTAAGAAAAACTTACTCTTATTCCTATTTCTAGTAGTAAGGAGACATTGCTATCATAACATTGCTCTTAAAGAATCATTGGAAATCATTTCACTCTTAATTGACAAAACAAAAGCATAAGAGGTATCTAAGTCTTTGTTCCTTGCACCATCGGGCTAATTTTCATTGATGGGTAAGTTACAGTGATCTGATTTCTTCCTAAGAATTCGGAGGACCGAAATATTATTCACAATATCAAAATTGGTACCCCCTATATTGGCTTTCGTTCTTTGCATCTGGTAGCTGATTGGTAAGTAAGAAGTGGACTGATATACCTCATCAGTAGCTACAACAAATTGTTGATAGTGATATCTGTAGTTAGGTTATCATTTGTTGCTCTCTGATGTTCTATCAAAGTCTTGAGGATAGCCTTTTGTCCTTAGTTTGATTACTAGTTATCTTCCCTCGTGTTCTCTATTACATAATTGTTTGTCACTGCATTTCATAAATTTTAGTTGTATTCCGTTGCTGCACTTGTATTTGCATGCCTGCACTTATCATTTAATTGATTTCTTGCACTTCTCTGCCAGCAATCTCATCTTGTCTCTTTCAATGATATCGCCAATGCTTATTATGCTTATGGAATGTTAAAGTGCTCTTGTTCTTGATCATTGATTAACTGACCATAGGAGTGCTCTAATAAGGAACTTTAAGAATCACATTTGGAATATTGTTAACAGTTGACCTTGATTATTTCTAAAGATGCTCTAAAGTTTATTTTGTGCTTGTTGTTCAATTGTATTTGCTTTAAGTATAATCGTACCTAATCGTTCATTTTGAATACGAGCAGATTAATTGAGTTTAATTGTTCTTACTTGAAGCGCTTTGATTATTGAGAGTAATATTGTCTCTCATTAGAATGTCATGTTCGTAATAAATTGATGACAGCAAATAAAGCATAAACATGTAACCATAAAACTAACACTCATAGCTTGCAGCATTGTAGCATTGTTTTTGGACTTTATAGGCCATTTAGAGCCTCATTTCTTATGTATTTTGCTATTTTATCGATGATATGTATTGTACTTGGTGCCATTTTGATATATTTACCTTTACATGGTATATAAATGAGCAGACTTTGCATATTTTGTCTCTATTGGCTTGGAATCATGGTTTTACATCTTAAAAATAGTTTTGTTTCATTAAAAATAATTATTAATGTATTTTTTTAAAAACCGGTTCGTTTAGACCAAACCAGTCCCGGTTAGACCGGTTCCGGTCGGTAAACCGGTTCATTAGGTGGACCGGTCCGATCACCGGTTCCGGTTTTAAAAACATTGGTTAGGACTGCAAGTGAGCAAGCATGCATTCTTTGTTGTAAAGATTATTGTGACCCTATTTGGCTTACAGAAGAAAGTCATCATCAGTGGGAAAGAATTTCAGGGGACAAGGGTTGTAATCTCTTTGGTGAACAATTGCTTACTCTATGCGGGGCCTTTGATTTAGTCATTTGTAATGGCTTGACTAGATGGGAAAAGTCCGGTAATTTCACTTGCAATACTTACAATGGAGCAAGTGTGGTAGATTATGTAATTTTCTTGCATGGTTTGTGTGAGAAAATGGAAGAAGTTTTGGTTGGAGATCAACTGTGGGATTTGAAATCAGATCACAAGCCAATTTATTTATGTTTCTCTTGGATTGGAAAGAAACAATTAGAGTAAAAAATTCAACATGTCCAACAAAATCTCCCACATTGCAGAATTCGTTTGACCCCAGAAAATTGTAATACCTTCAAAATGACGCTAGAGAGGCTCTTTGAGAAGGAGAAAATTACAATTCACAGCCTTCATAGTCATGAATTAACACATTTAATTCAATGCGCACTTGCAAAGTGAAAAAGAACAAAAATTAAGAAGTCTTAAACAAATTGCTTTCCGGTTAATGCTTGGTTTGGCGAGGAATGCAAAAAGGCAAGGAGAATGTGGAAAGAGTCAAACAAGGATAACATAAAGCTCAAATCTCACAAGCAGTTATTATGCAAGAAAATGGCTGATTTCATGGTCTCAAGGAGGGGAGAACTAATCTTCCTTAGGAAAAATAATCCCAAATTATTTTGGAAGGAGCTCCAACCAAAAAAGATACAAATTGGAAATAATATTACAGCTTCTAAATGATTTGAGTATGCAAGACAACTCTATGAGCAGGTTCCCAAGGTTGAACCTCCCCCCTTGGTCAACACTGATACTGAACTCTTCACGGTACGAGAGGTAGAGATGGGTATCAAGAAGTTGGGTGTTGGAAAAGCAAAAAACTTAGCTGAACTCCAAGCAGGATATCTAAAGTGGGGCTCAAAGATTCTTGCACCTCACATTACAAAAATCTTCAACAACATCATACAACAAGGGCTCCCCATCGATTGGACAACTAGTCTAGCAATACCTCTTTTCAAGAGCGGTGACGTCAATAATCCCTCCAATTATAGGACCATCATGATAAACCCTTTGTTTGCAAAGCTATTTGGAAGCATGCTAGAAAACAAAATTAGCAAGTGGGTAGAAGAAAGAGATAAGCATGCTAAAGGGCAAGCAGGTTTTAGACCTAAGCATTCCACAGTTGATCATTGCATAACTTTAAGGCACATCATTGAAAAAGTTTGGGAGAAAAAGGAAGAAGTCCTTTGTTGCTTTGTTGATTTCAGAAAAGCATTTGACTCGATTCCTAAGGATAAACTTTGGCAGAGAATGGAGGAACTTGGGGTTCCTAAACATTTGAGAGCAGCTGTGCATAGGCTGTATGAAGAGATAAAAGTCAAAATTAGAACTTCAGCGGGCATTTCTGAAAGTTTTAGAAGCGATATCAGGGTCAAGCAAGGTTTCCCATTGTCTCCTACCCTTTTTTGGTTTATATATCGACAAGTTTGAGGAGTGGTTAAATTCGCAAGGGGGTGATGGTATCTATTTGTGCAAGTTTGTTATAAGGCTTCTTTTGTATGCAGATGACCTTATTCTGATTGCTAAATCGACTCTTGGTTTGCAAGAGCACTTACTATCCCTTGAGCATTTTTGTAGAAGTGTGGGGATGCAAGTCAATATCAGCAAAACGATAGTGGTCTTCTCTAACAAAAGAAAACATAACCAGCATAAGTTCTACTTTGAGGGCAACATTCTGGAAGAATTTGCGGATTACAAATACCTCGGAATTGACTTCAACAAAAATCTAAGCTGGAATGGTTGTAGAAAGAAAAGAACTTTGGGGGGTTGGAAAACATTTTATGCTTTTCAAAATAGGTGTAGAGAGGCAATGTTATGGGACTGGAAGACCACTCAAACTCTTTTTGGGCTTCTAGCGATTTCGGTGATTCTCTATGGTTGTGAGCTGTGGGCTAGCAGTACCTCCGACATGCAGTGGAGACAAATTGAGAAAATTCATAAGTGTTTGATTACAAACAAATTTAAGATTAAAAGTGCAGTTCCTTATGATATCTTGTTAAGTGAAACAGGGACTTCTCCTATTGAAGCAATTGCTATGGTGCGAGTCATAAGGTATTTAAAAAAAATTGAGCAAATGGAAGAGGGTAGATGGCCTAAGGTTG
>APFE030085925.1:13895-48514 GCA_000404065.3 Pinus taeda
ATGGTGCGAGTCATAAGGTATTTAAAAAAAATGAGCAAATGGAAGAGGGTAGATGGCCTAAGGTTGTCTTTAATGATAGATTGTGCAAGAGCAAAAAAACTTGGATGCAGAAAAATAACAAATGGTTTAGTAAATGGGGTATTTTGCTTGAACGTGTGTCCCATAAACAACAAAGAGATAAAAGCTTTTGTTATGGAAAAGTTCCACAAACGTACTCTTGGGATAAGGAGCTAGGAAGAAAGAAAAATTACTATATTGAAGTGTTTAATCCCACTCATAATCATCAAGCAAAAGCATACATAGAGGCCAATATCTCTTAGAGAGCCAAAATTCTTATTGCTCAGTTAAGGACTAATTCTCATCAACTCTGTTGTGAAATAGGGCACTGGAAAAGGCCAAAGGAAGTGTGGGAAGAAAGGGTATGCATTTTTTGTTCTTCCAGAAAAATGGAAACATAGAAAACATTTCATTTTAGAATGTGAGGCCTTCAAAGACAACAAGGAAAGTTATGTAGATATGCTGGCAGCTAGCTCTTGGGATAATCTATTTAGCGAGGGGTTTGTCGAGAAGCTGGAAGCATTTATTGTGAAGCTTCATAGAAAAGGGCCGAATACATCAAGTAGATGAAGAAGCAATCTGTCCCATAGGCTATCTTTAGTCTCGTGGACATTAAAATAATTTCTTTCTCTTTCTTTCTTCTATGCGGCTAAAATGAAACATCTGAGGAGTGGGGTGATGTAATAATAATATTTATTTTTAATTAATATATATTATATATTTGTTTTTTTATATACCTTATACATAATTACAGTGTTATTTTATTATGTGCAATTTTATACTATAATCTTATGATATATTCTCGGTTGTTGTGGTTTTGTAGATTAGTTAAATAAAAATTAAATTAATAATTAATCAAAAAATAATTAATAATAAAAAATTAATTTTTTACAAATTATTAATAATTTCAATTATTTAATTAATTCAATATATTTACATAATTTAAATTAATTAAATTTACAAAATAAAAGTAAAATACATTTTTTACATATTTAAGCTCGAGCAATGAAAACCAATCAAACTTTGAACAAGCTTCATTTTCAAACCATAAATCCAAATACAACGAAATTTAAGTCATTGAGAAGCCAGCGAGAAAAAGCACACTAAGAAGCAATCAAAGTGGAAAATCGAGAAAAGTGAAAATTATGCAAATAAAGCATCAAAGAATCGATTTTGACCAAAATCTACTTGGAGGGTCCCCATATCTTTTATAAAAAATTATGGGGTTATTGTGGCCACAACACTCACAAACTACAATTTTTCATATATTGTTAACTTTTGGCCCATATAGCCCAACTGCTATAACTAGAGCTCTAATACCATTTTGTAACAGACCTAATACCCTCTATGCATTTTGAGGATATGGGATACTCCTTAAACCACCCAAATTTACAATAATTTTTCTCTAAAACCATTCTGTAACATACCCAATACCTTTTGTACACAATGAGGATATGGGATATTATTTTAACTACCCAAATTCCACTAATTTTTCCTCTGATGCCATAATTTGTTGTTCTTTTCTTAACTAATTACCATATCCAAGCATGACAATATAAATTCAATTATCCATAAAACTATAATTTATAAAGGTAGGATAAAGGTAGTTAGAAGTGAGCATCCTAGAAATTAATTCTGTGAAGTAAACCGTAATAATTTAGAAAATAATTCAACACAATTCAAAGGCACATTTATGAACACTTATCTGTCTAGAAATTGTCCACCAATTAGTTGCAAAAGAGGGACATTACATCCAACGATAGACTCCCTATTATACTAGTTCTCTCTACAACAAAGTTCAGTCCCACACTGAGAATATGAATTTTAAAGGGAGAACTCTTCCAATGGTTAGCTTAGGCTCCACAGGACACTAACAGTATAGCCTTACCTTAGCTATCCCGCCATAACTTGAGCTATGCGTAAGTGAAATAAAAAAATCTCGGTTACCTAGTCTCTTCTTTTCTATGCTAGGACACTGGAATGGCCACTTTGACTAGTTCTTTCTTGGACTAATGACCTTACCCCACATATCTTAATTGGCTTTAATTCTCTTGTCATGGCCTAATTACCAAGTTCACCATCAACATTTACACCTATAGCAATCAAAATCCACAACTTCTCTACTCAGCAGCCCCTCAAGCTATTCCACTTCTCTCCAAGGCTCTAGCTCAAGCTAACCAATAGATACGAGTCGAGATTCCAAGGAAAATATCGATTGTAGCAAATATCTCAGTGACTACTATTATCATGACTCATGCATACAACCATGATTTTAACATAATTCGTGGTTGTATCTTTTCATAGTTCGATTATTGAATGCTCATGACACTTTTCTCAAGGATAAGTCTCTCGAT
This sequence comes from Pinus taeda, assembly GCA_000404065.3. Lineage (NCBI taxonomy): Eukaryota > Viridiplantae > Streptophyta > Pinopsida > Pinales > Pinaceae > Pinus > Pinus taeda. Next base: position 16,307 of record APFE030085925.1, read on the forward strand.
TTCGCCTAATCAGATGATAGTTTGCAACATAATTCAAAATTTTAACAGTTTGGGTTGTCTATTAATTCACACAACACCCAACAATTTGAACCCTATCCTCAAACCCTTCAACCAAATGATAGTTTGCTTGCATGGTGAAAAGGTAAAACTTAAAATTGGATGGCATGAAGGCCCCATGTATCGTTACAAAGATTCCTCCATGTGTTAAACCCTTGTGGCTTAATAAAACAAGATTAATTACTAATCATGGGACACAATTAAGATGGTGCAAGGACTTTGGGTTAATTGACTTACTAAGATAAATTTCCTTAACGTACTTAAGCCCTCTTGCCTTTCCCATGTTGTGGAGTCATAGCCACCCATTCTTTTGTTCATTTCTTCTGCAATCGATGATATATTTTATTAACATTCAATGTTCGGTTATTGTTGCTACAAAATCTAGCAGGCCTTGTGCAAAGCATCACTAGGTACGGCTTGACATTATGGAAACAAAAGAAAGGGTTTCCATTGTCACCTCAACAACCTTTCTCCTGCTCTTTAGTGGATTAAAACCACAAGGAAGGCTTACCTAAGTCACCTAGTGTAATATTCCTAATAGGAAATAATAGTGATAAACAAAGCAAATTTCACCACGCAACACACAAAATTTAACATGCAATTAGACACCAACAAATTCAACCAAAAAATGCGCCAAGATGAGCCATTTTATTATCAAAGAGGACAGTACAAATGTATGGAATATGTGCACCTGGGCTTGCCAAAGCAAGCTAAGACAAATCTCAGGTGAGAAAATGTGTTGCTTTGATACTAGGAAGTGCATTCTGCTCAAGCTCTGTGCTGGCCTTGTAAATCTACAATTGCTGGCTGGAAAGAGACCCTTGTTTGCGCCCCTTAGAGTGCTCAGAAAATTTTACCAGATTGATCTTGGACTCCCCTCAAATAACCTAGAAAGACCCAAAAAGGGTTGAGCCTAGTTCCAACCTTCCAAAATTACCCCAATTATAGTGAGCTCCTCCTCCAGCTTGGTAATTCGCACTACAGGGAATCAACTACCAAAAGCCCCTCCAAAATGCTGAGCAAACCCTCCAATCGTCCTCCTTATAGCTCCTAGCAAAGCCCAGCTCCAACTTCTCGGCCAAGCCCCACCCACGAGCAACCTTCTCTATGAACTGTGCAGGCCTAGAACTCCTTTGCGTAGACCCAAAATAGGGAAACCCGACCCAGTAAATAGCCCCCAAATCAGCTCTGCAAATCACTTGAAGTCTCCAGCACATGCTCAAGGAAACCAACCCATAGAGTCCTGGAATCAATGTAGCACCAAGATGGCTCTCCCAAGAAATGTGTACATTATGTGCCCAATCTGCTCCAAGTAGTGATTGATTGTACTTGCAAATTCCTCCCGGAACAACTCTAAAATATGAAGATTTTTCCCCTAGAGTGGCACTTGAAGTCCATTGAAGATGGAGTTGAGATTCTCGCTTGGAAATCTCTTTTGTTGAATAGCACAGTGTAGACTTGGCTCAACAGCTCAATCGTACAAGGGGGTTCGACTCACAAATCAGCAAAAGACCCAAAATGAATCTCCTTCTCCCAATTTAACTTTGCTACCCCATCTCTCATCCAAGTGGGTCCCCCAAGTCAAATTCCCTCTTCTCCCTCTTCACCAAGTCAAATTGCTCAACGAGGTACAAATTCCCCTTTCCTAATATTGGTAAACCATTTCCTCAAAAAATCAAAGTGGGGTCCTACTAACCTACTTTTCCTAAGTTTAGAAGTTTAAAATGTGAAAATTGAGCAAAATTGTTTTCACTTAGCAACATTTTCCAAGTGGGAATATCACAGTCCTCCTTGCCAAAATTTTGCTTGCCCTCTAGCAACTGTAGTGATGGGTGTTGAAGTATTTGTTCACCCTCCCAAGTGGCATCCTTGTCGGGTAGGTTTTTCCACTTGATTAGAAACTCCTTGATATCTCTGCTCCTTAGACTCCTATCCCTAGTATCCAAAATAGCCTCTGGCTCCAAGACCAAGTGCCCCTCATCATCCATAGAAGGCAACTCTAAAGTTGTTGTCATCTACTGTCCCAATGCCTTTTTTAGGCAAGATACATGAAATATTTTATGGACCTTGCACCCTGGAGGCAGCTCCAACTCATATGCTACATCTCCAACCTGCTTGGTGATCTGGTAAGGCCCACAAAAACAGGGCTTAAGATTCTCTACCCCCTTCTGTTTGAGCGTTAACTGCCTGTACGAATGGAATCTTAAAAAGGCCAAATCTCCAACCTCAAACTGCCTCTCTATCCTGCCCCTGTCCGCATATAGTTTCAGTTGGTTTTGCGCAGTTTGCAAGTTATGCTTGAGATCTCCTTGAGGCCTTTCCATGAAAAGTGCTCTCTGATAGCTCAGTATGTCTTAGTGAACCCCTAGTGTCCTTCCAATGGATAGTCATGGGCGACCTACATAATCTTCTCCCTCAGCTAGGAGTCTAGCACCAAATAGATCAGTTTCTTGTAGTAGATCAAGGATCTCGCATGCACGGCAATCCTTAGAATACTCAACTATCAAATGTGCCCTCCAATCTGGGGCAATGGTGATGAGTGAACTAGTTGCTGACCTCCTAGAGAATGCATCTGCTACTATATTTTACTGGCCCTTGACATACTCTATGTCAAATTTGTATGCTTGAATCTTGCTCACCCATTTTTGCTGCCTCCCATGCAACTGCTTCTACTCTAGGAAGAATTTGAGGTTTGTTGTGGTCCGTCTTCACCTCGAACCTGTTGCCCACAAGGTACTGTTGAAACTTGGCCAATGTATGCATGATGGGCAACATCTTTGTCATAAATGGGATACAACCACTCATGGGGAAGCAACTTCCGACTCTTGAAAGCAATCAGATGTCCCCCTTGCATCAAAATCGCCCCTCTGCCTTCCCCGAAGGCATTGCACTCTAATACAAAGGGCTGCGTGAAATCTGGGATTGCCAACACTGGGAAACTGCTCATCACCTGCTTGAGGCGCTCAAAAGCCTCCTACACTTCCTCGGTCCACCCAAATGCCCCCTTCTTCGTCAATTCTGTCAAGGGAGCGGCCAACTAGGAGAACCCTCGCACAAGATTTCGATAGTAGGTGCAAATACCCAGGAATCCCCTCAACTTTGTCACATTCTTGGGTGTAGGCCAATCGAGGATGGCCCTGATCTTCTCCTGGTGAACTCGCACCCCATCCTCTCTTATAATGTGGCCAAGATAAATCATATCTATAAGTACAAACTGACATTTGGATATCTTGGCGTATAGTTGTTGCTCCTCTAGGATGCGCAACACCTCCAAGTTTTGGAGGTGCTCCTCCCTAGTCCTGCTATAGATCAAAATATCGTTAAAGAAGACCAAAACATGGTTGCGCAGTTGTCTGCAAAACACATGGTTCATACAGGACTGGAAAGTGGTAGGTGCATTGGTTAGCTCGAAGGGCATCGTAGTCGTAACGACACCTGAAGGTTGTCTTCAGGCTGTTCGGCTTCCTCACCCAAATCTGATGATACCCTGATCACAAATCTATCTTAGAGAAGTACTTAGCTCCTCTAAGTTCGTCCATCAGTGTTGGAAAATACATAGAGTTAGCAGTTAAAACAATTTCCCTTATTATGACATTAACTTGTTATGTTTTCATTACTAGTATTAGATCTCTTAATTATCTTTTTCTTATCATCAAGATTAATGCCAAGCAACAAAAAAAGAGAACACAAGATATAGGCACATTGCTAGGGCAAAACCCCCCTCGAGGGGAAAACCCAGTCACAAATTCTTCCTTCAGTAGATTCAAGATGAGACGACCAAGACCCTTACAACTTAGACTTGAGGCTACCTTCATCCATCAAGGAAACCTTGTCATTCTTTAGTTCTATAGTTACTGTAGCAGTCATTCATTTTTCACATTTTTTATCCTTTGAAGAGATTAGTTTGCGCCTAATCCGAGCTCCTTCATCCACTATGATACCAACATTATAATATCATCGAGACATGAACGAACTGTGGAAGCATAGCATTAAAAATGTGGGAGTATAATAACGAACTGTGGGCGGCCTAACACCGATCTGTGAGAGCATGGAGATCATCTTGATGCCCTATCCGAACTCCTTGAAATAACGCCAAAATGTGTTTCCCTTATCTGAACCTGTAGCACCGAAACTTGTGCTCTGAAATTCTGATCCGAAAATCTATGTTCATAATGAGAAGTCCTCATCCCTGTATATATAGTTGTTGCCACACGAAAATAGGTCGACATGTGTTGATGAAGAGTTGTGTCACTGTAGTTAGGCCGACATGAGTTTATTTGTAGGAAGCCAACTTGATGATAACATTAAGGAGACTTTGATGGATGGAGGAGTCGTTAAACATTGACTTAGACAATAATCTAAAGCCTTCAATGGAGGCTTGACCTATAATTGACCCAAGCATGAAACCCATGCTTTAATATGTCAATTCAATTTAATAATAAAATTATTTTCACTTTCTTTTGAAAAATATATTACATTTTGACTTCAAGTACAATGATAAAGACCAAACCTAATTACATTTTCCAACACTCCCTCTTAACTAGGGAGGTATTCATATATAATCAAAGAGGTACATGGAAGATCTCAACACATCATCTATGAAGAAGTTTAGCTACTGCAATTCCATGGACTAGATTTTTGACTAGGGCAATCTATCCATTGGTCTCTCAACAACTTAGGCACCGCAATGCCACAAACTAGATTCTTAACCAGAGTAATCGATCCGGGTGGGAATAAGATGGACTCAAGCTTTCAACCTCTCTAGGTACTGTCAAGCTTACTTGCTAACCATCAACCGAGAGATCCAGGTGCGTGTCAGAGGTCAATGACCAACGCCACCTTTCCAACTTTGGGACCTGTTGACCACTACGTGTCAACTACCCATAGCAGTACACCCCCTTTTTCGCAAAAGGGATAGTGCTTGATTGACGTGTCCGTGCCATTTGATTGTCATCATCAGCCTAATCTTGTTATATTGTAAACCTAGTCTGCATGTGTGAATTGTAAATAATTTTAGCAGAGATGAGTCATATATGTAAATTGCCTAGGTGCACCTAATTTTCTAGTGATAATCTACGTTTTGGAAGGTTTTTTGTCTCACCGATCTATGATCGGCAGATTTTTCCTTCAGCCTAAGCCCAAAGCCGGAATGAATTTTGTTATTAGAATCTTAGGGGAATCCTAGTGCGTTGATCTACTAGATTATAGTTGTGTCGCAGAACTAGGTGATCTATGAGGGTCTATGTCAAATGGGTTTTCCCCCTTGAGATGTAAAATTGTAAAAGTTTTGATGTAAAGTGTCTTGAGGGTTAGAAAATGTTTTAATCCCCTCATAAGTCCTAAGTCCTAGGTCTTAGGTGATTTTTCCAAAAGGGCTAAGTCCGAGGATCATTTAAAATCAAAAAATTAAAAATATATATATATATATATATATAAAATTAAAAAATTAAAAATAAATACATATAAATATAAATAAATAATAAAATAATATAAATAAAAAATAAAATAAAATAAAAATCTAAAAATTAATAAATAATAATAAGTCAAGTTTTTGAGTAAATAAATGCAGAATTTCAATTTTCTAATATATTAAAATGCATTTAAAAATTCGACAGATGAGATTAAGAGAAATCTTGATCCTCATCGACGGTCAAGATTAGTTTGACATAGATCACTCGAACTAGCTGTTGGGATTTTTTCCTTTAAATAGGGTGCTAGGGGTCATTTGAAAGGAAGGTTAGATCTGAGAGTCTGGTGCTAAAGAAACCTCTCTTGTAGTCATTTTTTGTGCAATAAAGAAAGACTTTGGGGTTAAAAATCTTGTTGGTGTTACTCTTCTGGAAATGTTGTAAGATTGTTTTGTTTTTCTGCATAATTTTATTTTCAGCCATTGATGATAGCTTAATGAAGATTGATCTAGGCACAGATATCTTGCCTGATCTTTGGGGTTTGAATGATAGTTTAGATTCTGAAATATAGTGGTAGGTATCTCCATTTGATCTGGGTTTCACTATTGTTTTCTCCCTCTATGTTAATGGTTGATTTTAAGTTGTGTAGGAAATCCTTTTTCCAGATTACTGGGCGTTAGGGGAAGTTCTCGGCTGAACCAGCCAACTCCCAGATTGTGTTTTCTGAAAGAGACCAGCCAGTTCTTGATCCCGGGCTTATCATTTGAAATTTTTTTATGAATGCATGCAGGGTTTTCTGAAGTGTCTCACAATAAAATTAAATTCTGATAATATTACTGTGATTATTGACAAATCTCGTTGCTTAAGAGTCGAAAATTTGTAAATGCTGTAATTATTTAGTTTTGTTTATGGCGCATTTTACTTCTGGGTTTTCTGTTTCTTTCTTCCATTTCAGATTGCAAGTACAGGTTTTGAGAAAATCTGAATGCAGGGTGATTTGAAATTTACTGGAGAATCTGGAGGTTTTTCTGATCCATCTTTCCGCTGCTGCTGTTGCTCCAAACATTTAGCTTGCCCCACGTAGTCACTTTCTGCTCCATTCTGGATCTACATGCAGCTAGATCTGAATCTATCCACGCAGCCCATTACTGCCTCAGCTAGTTCTCCTGCAGAGCTATTAGCTTCCAAGCCTCCGCATTGCCATTTCTCAGGTATTCCCTCACGCATTTATCACAGTTCCTCTGCGGCATCATCACTTGATCAGCATCGCTGCCATATTACCAACAAGTTGCTGCCATCCATCGATCCCATTCAAAATTTTATTCTGTTGTTACTGTGTTACCCTTTCCGCCCTCTCTCCTGCGTGGCTTCCTCCCCACGCTACCAGAAAATATTAACTCTCTTCCACTGCATCCATCTCCCACTACCCACGCCTCTCTTAAATTCCTCACGCACGCACTCTTCCATCATTTCAGTAGATCCACGCAGCTCCTTTTCAAGCTTTCACGCTGCCATCCTCTGCTTGTATTGCATAAATCCAAAACCCTCATTGCTGCTGTACCTTCAAACCAGCTCCAAAGCTGCCTGGGTGAGATCTACCGCAGCCTCTCTGCCTGCGTTAAACTTGTCCAGCGAACCTTTGCCTTGCGTGATTCTTCTTTTGCTGCAATTCGGCAGACGTTCCTCCCTTGCCACTCTCCCACGCAGCAGTAATCTCTGCCCCTCGTTCCACCATCGATTTCTTACATCTGCAAATAAAAATATAGAACCCGTTATTCATGCGTTAAACTCTCCTCGAATCTTGCTAACAAATCTTGCGTGCTGCATCACCTCGGCCATCCGAAATTCCACTTCTCCTCCCTCGCCTTGCTACCATTAGAATACCCTTCTGCATCTGCACGGTAGCTACTCCATCTTCGCAGTCGCAGCTCGATCCTCCCTTCTGCAGCCTTATTTCTCTCCTCCCTACACAGCTATGACCTGCACTCACACACACGCAGCTCCTTTGTCGAAGTTCTTTCGCCATGATCTGCATTGGCACAGTAAAACAACGATTTTTTATGTCGTGGGTGAGTTTTAGAGTCAGGCATTTTTCATTTAGTTTAGTCTGAGTTAGGGATTAGTGTAGGTTTCCTTTTTTTAATTTAGTTTAGATATATGTAAAGATTTAGCGTAGGTTTCCTTTTTTTTTATTTAGTTTAGATATATTGAAGTTTTGTACCTATTCAATTTGCTTTTAATATTTAGAATTTTAAAAAAAAACTTTTAGCTTTGTTTTAATTTAATATATATATAATATATATATATATATAAATATAAATAATTTCAATTTTTATTTTCTTGTGTTAATTATGTGTTAGATTAGAGTTAGGTTTTATTTTAGGATTTAAATTTAGTTTTTGTTATAGTTTAGTTAAATTTTATTTTATTAAAAATTCATAAAAAAATTATAAAATTATAAAAAGCAAAAAGGGTTCTTTTATTTAGTTTAGATTTTAATATTATTTAGATTTTTTATTTTAAATTTTGTTTGAAAATATAAAAATATCTTTGGAATTTTTTTTGCCAGTTTCAGTCTTGGCTCAGGGATTTGTCATAATTGCAATATATCATTCCTGCTGAGGCTAAAATTTTTATGTGGGATTAATGTTTATCATTTTCATGTGGCTAAATATGTTTGAATGATCATTTAAAGATTAGCTATATGAATGTGATCTCTGGTTAGCATTTAAAATTACGTGGTTATATAAAGCACTTAATTTTTCGAATTTTATTTGCTAGAGTATTGTTGAGCCATTGAACATTTATCGATTATCTTGCATTTGGCAAAAGGTTAACTTTTGTTTGAGTTATTTGATTGTTAATGAGCTCATATTTCTGCAAGCATTTGGTAAATAATCATTCAGTCATTAACTTTATAAGGCACTAGTCTATTAACTTAGTAAAATCAATTAAGTGCTTGTTCCCCCTCCTGTCTCCCAACCCAACTGGTCCTCAGTTGGTCATCCATTTTCCCATAGGGTCTACCCCCCTTAGTCGCAGGAGACAGGCTTAAACGGAGAGATCGGGGATCAGGGTGACAACCCCCGGTCTGAGCGTTGTCGTGACAATCTATGCGACAACATTTTTTGGCATCGTTCCCGGGGATACTTTATTCTCGGTGTTTCAACGACTTTTTATCATTCATTGTTCATCTTTCTATCATTCGTTTGAGCCGACGACACCAACATTTTCTGGCGCCGTTGCCGGGGACTCAGTTTTTTCTGTCCTTGGTTTATTTGACATTCATCTTCTCATCATTTTTTCATCTTTCTCATCTCTCATTTGAGCTGGCAAATTCAATATTTTTTGGCATCATTTGGATATTTTCATCACCTTATCTTTTGTCATATCAGCAACTATTCTTCAGTTCGTTTCTTGTTTGGGTGGCGACTCCATTCCATTTCTTTTATTTTTGCCAGACAAGAAGCCTCCCTCATATCAGCTTGTTTGTTGCTTTTTGGATCCTAGAATTAGATTCATTGTTCAAGTGGCGACTCCACTTCTTTCATCTCTTGATTTTCTTGAGCAGAGATCTCTTCTATCATCCATTTGGTCCCTCGTTATTTATCATGGATTATTCATTTAAACCATGTCATTTTACTAATGATCTCCATGATATTCCAGAAGTGGCCATTTCTAAATTACCTTTGTTCTCAAGTGGTGATTCAGTCTCTGTTAAAAGACATCTAGGCTTGTTTACTCGTATAATGATCATATATTGTAGACCCCCTCAGTATAATCATGAAGATGTCAAAATGCGTCTTTTTGTATTTTCTTTAGAGGGTGATGCTTTGAATTGGTTTAATAATTGTCCTGAAGATTCTTTCACTTCTTTACAAAACATTGTCAATGCTTTTAAAGATAGATATGGTTATCCAGATAGCTCGCCTTGTGCCCCTAAAATTGTGCAACAGAATGAAAGTAATCTTATAAAAGGTCCAGTTGTCGACGAAAAATTTCAAGACAATTCTTCATATCAGAATTTGCCATCCACCTGTACCATTGCAGATCAAATCCATGATAGTGGAAAAGCAGGGACAAATGACAATGAAAAGGAAGATCAAAATAAAACTATACAAGAACTAATGTTGCTGGTAAAAAAATTGGAGATAAATCAAACTAATTATGCCAATGATATGAGAACTTTATGCACCCAACTAGAAAAACGTAATAGGGAGATGGAGGTCATGCAAAATCAACATACTAAGGAAATTGAGGCCATGAAGATTAATCATGACACAGAAATTAGTTTTATGCAAAGCAAGTTATCAGGCTTAGAGGAAAATATGATGACCATGAAATCTAATCATGATTGGGAAATTAATTCTATGCAAAACAAGTTATTAACTATGGATGAAGAAATGACTATCATGACGTTCGATCATAATAATCAGTTGGCTGCCATGCAAGCAAATCATAAGGAAGAGATAAACTCTATGCAGTATTGCTAGATGACCATAAAGGAAAAGAACGATAAAGTAATAAAAGATATGGAAGAAAACCATGCCAGGGAAATCAGTGCTATGAAGGTTGAACACTCTAGTCAAATAGATGCCATTAAAATACAGGTTCAGAAAATTCAACAATGGTCAGAGGATGAAAGAAACCAGGGAATGTCAATAAATCAGGAGCCTCCTTATCTGTTGCAACAAGCTCCATCTTATTATGAGGTCCTTTGTTCCATTGAAAAGTGGATAATTGAAGGTGACCTGGATAAAAGAAAAATTAATAATTAGATTCATCCACCAGTCATAGAAGATCAAGCTATAACTCATGGCACCTGTGAGATTGATCCATCATCCTTTACAGGGCAGATGCAGAACAAAGAAAGACATGTCACGCGTATCTTACATACTTCATCTGAGAGCTTTGAAGCAGAAAGTTCCACTTCACCAGTGATACAGCCTGCCAGGAAGAAAAAGCGCAAAAGAAAGAGAACGAGAAGAAGATTTGATGCATCAAACGGCTGCGAGCAGCTTGATTTTCGGATAAGAAAAAGTCCTACCATATGCAGAATTGGACATGGCACATCCGACAAGCAGCCGACAGATTTGCCTGAAAGCAGGCAAATGCTCAGTATACACTATATTGAACACATCTGATGCCATGGGGCATCCTCTGTATTTCTAACCCTACTCCTTGTTTTTTCAGCATTTTATTTCTGTTTTAGGATTAGATTTAGTTTTCATGTTACTAGATAATTGATAAATGAAGAGCTTATATCTTTCTTGTGCTTAATGTTATATGATGATTTTTGGATGGACGCTACTTATTTTTGGTTGTGTTGCGTGGGTGCAGATTCTGGATTCTCGCATTTCTACAGTGCAACAACGTGTCCCCAAATGGAGCCAAATGTTGACCACTACGTGTCAACTACCCATAGCAGTACACCCCCTTTTTCGCAAAAGGGATAGTGCTTGATTGACGTGTCCGTGCCATTTGATTGTCATCATCAGCCCAATCTTGTTATGTTGTAAACCCAGTCTGCATGTGTGAATTGTAAATAATCTTAGCAGAGATGAGTCATATATGTAAATTGCCTAGGTGGACCTAATTTTCTAGTGATAATCTACGTTCCGGAAAGTTTTTTGTCTCATCGATCTATGATCGGCAGAGTTTTCCTTCAGCCTAACCCCAAAGCCGGAATGAATTTTGTCATTAGAATCTTAGGGGAATCCTAGTGTGTTGATCTGCTAGATTATAGTTGTGTCGCAGAACTGGGTGATCTATGAGGGTCTATGTCAAATGGGTTTTCCCCCTTGAGATGTAAAATTGTAAAAGTTCTGATGTAAAGTGTCTTGAGGGTTAGAAAATGTTCTAATCCCCTCATAAGTCCTAAGTCCTAGGTCCTAGGTGATTTTTCCAAAAGGACTAAGTTCGAGGATCCATTTAAAATCAAAAAATTAAATATATATATAATATATATATTATATATATATATATATAGTTAATTTATATATATATATAATATATATATATAATATAATATATTATAATATATTATATATATTAAGAAAAAACTAAAATAAATAAAATATAAATAAAAGAATAAAATATAAAATAAAATAAAATAAATAAAATCTAAAATTAATAAAAATAATGATAAAATAATAATAAGTCAAGTTTTTGAGTAAATAAATGCAGAATTTCAATTTTCTAATATATTAAAATGCATTTAAAAATTCGATGGATGAGATTAAGAGAAATCTTGATCCTCATCGATGGTCGAGATTAGTTTGACATGGATCACTCGAAGTAGCCGTTGGGATTTTTTCCTTTAAATCAGGTGCTAGGGGTCATTTGAGATGAAGATTAGATCTGAGAGTCTGGTGCTAAAGAAAGCTCTCTTGTAGCCATTTTTTGTGCAATAAAGAAAGACTTTGGGGTTAAAAATGTTGCTGGTGTTACTCTTCGAGAAATGCTGTAAGATTGTTTTGTTTTTCTGCATAATTTTATTTTCAGTCATTGATGATAGCTTAATGAAGATTGATCTAGGCACATGTATCTTGCCTGATCTTTGGGGTTTGAATGATAGTTTAGATTCTGAAATATAGTGGTAGGTATCTCCATTTGATCTGGGTTTCACTATTGTTTTCTCCCTCTATGTTAATGGTTGATTTTAATCTATGTAGGAAATCTTTTTTTCAGATTACTGGGCGTTAGGGGAAGTTCTCGGCTGAACCAGCCAACTCCCGGATTGTGTTTTCTGAAAGAGCCTAGCCAGTTCTTGATCCCGGGCTTATCATTTGAAATTTTTTTATGAATGCATGCAGGGTTTTCTGAAGTGTCTCACAATAAAATTAAATTATGATAATATTACTGTGATTATTGACAAATCTCGCTGCTTTAAGAGTCGAAAATCTGTAAATGCTGTAATTATTTAGTTGATTTAGGGTTTTAGTTTTGTTTATGGCACATTTTACTTCTGGGTTTTCTGTTTCTTTCTTCCATTTCAGGTTGCATGTACAAGTTTTGAGAAAAAATTCAGAGCTTCCATCAGACAAATCTGAATGCAGGGTGATTTGAAATTTACTGGAGAATCTGGAGGGTTTTATGATCCATCTTTCCGCTGCTGCCATTGCTCCAAACGTTTAGCTTGCCCCACGCAGTCACTTTCTGCTCCATTCTGGATCTACACGCAGCCAGATCTGCATCTATCCATGCAGCCCATTGCTGCCTCAGCTAGTTCTCCTGCAGAGCTATTAGCTTTCAAGCCTCTGCATTGCCATCTTTCAGCTCTTCCCTCACGCATTTATCACAGTTCCTCTGCGGCATCATCACTTGATCAACATCGCTTCCATATTACCAACACGTTGCTGCCATCCATCGATCCCATTCAAAATTTTATTCTGCTATTACTGTGTTACCCTTTCTGCCCTCTCTCCTTCATGGCTTCCTCCCCACGCTGCCAGAAAATTTTAACTCTCTTCCACTGCATCCATCTCCCACTACCCACGCCTCTCTTAAATTCCTCATGCACGCAGTCTTCCATCATTTCAGCAGATCCACGCAGCTCCTTTTCAAGCTTTCACGCTGCCATCCTTTGCTTGTATTGCATAAATCCAAAACCCTCATCGCTGCTGCACCTTCAAACCAACTCCAAAGCTGCCTTCGTGAGATCTCCCGCGGCCTCTCTACCTGCGTTAAACTTGTCCAGCGAACCTTTGCCTTGTGTGATTCTTCTTTTGCTGCAATTCGGCAGACGTTCCTCCCTTGCCACTCTCCCACGCAGCAGTAATCTCTGCCCCTCGCTCCACCACCGATTTCTCACATCTGCAAATAAAAATATAGAACCCTTTATTCATGCGTTAAACTCTCCTCGAATCTTGCTAACAAAACCTGCGTGCTGCATCCCCTCGGCCATCCGAAATTCCACTTCTCCTCCCTCGCCTTGCTGCTATTAGAATACCCTTCCGCATCTGCACGCTAGCTGCTCCCTGTTCGCAGCCGCAGCTCGATCCTCCCTTTAACAGCCTTATTTCTCAACTCCCTACGCAGCTATGACCTGCACTCACACACACGCAGCTCCTCTGTCGATGTTCTCTTGCCATGATCTGCATTCACACAGTAAAACAACGATTTTTATGTCGTGGGTGAGTTTTAGAGTCAGGCATTTTTCATTTAGTTTAGTTTGAGTTAGGGATTAGCGTAGGTTTCCTTTTTTTAATTTAGTTTAGATATATGTAAAGATTTAGCGTAGGTTTCCTTTTTTTTTATTTAGTTTAGATATATTGAAGTTTTGTACCTATTCAATTTGCTTTTAATATTTAGAATTTTTAAAAGTTTAGCTTTGTTTTAATTTCAAAAAAAAAAGAAGTAAATAAATAAATAAAAATAAAAATAATTTCAATTTTTATTTTCTTGTGTTAATTATGTGTTAGATTAGAGTTAGGTTTTATTTTAGGATTTAAATTTAGTTTTTGTTATAGTTTAGTTAAATTTTATTTTATTAAAAATTCATAAAAAAATTATAAAATTATAAAAAGCAAAAAAGGGTTTCTTTTACTTAGTTTAGATTTTAATATTATTTAGAGTTTTTAGTTTAAATTTTGTTTGAAAATATAAAAATATCTTTGGAAATTTTTTTTGCCAGTGTCAGTCTTGGCTCAGGGATTTGTCATAATTGCAATATATCTTTCCTGCTGAGGCTAAAATTTTGATGTGGGATTAATGTTTATCATTTTCATGTGGTTAAATATGCTTGAATGATCATTTAAATATTAGCTATATGAATGTGATCTCTGGTTAGCATTTAAAATTACGTGGTTATTTAAATCACTTAATTTTTCGAATTTTATTTGCTAGAGTATTGTTGAGCCATTGAACATTTATCGATTATCTCACATTTGGCAAAAGGTTAACTTTTGTTTGAGTTATTTGATTGTTAATGAGCTCATATTTCTGCAAGCATTTGGTAAATAATCATTCAGTCATTAACTCTATAAGGCACTGGTCTATTAACTTAGTAAAATAAATTAAGTGCTTGTTCCCTCTCTTGTCTCCCAACCCAACTGGTCTTTAGTTGGTCATCCATTTTCCCATAGGGTCTACCCCCCTTAGCCGCGGGAGACAGGCTTAAACGAAGAGATCGGGGATCAGGGTGACAGCCCCCGGTCTGAGCGTTGTCGTGACAATCTGTGCGACAACAAGACCTAGACATGAACACAAAGTGTCGACTAGATGTCCTCCCAGGCAATGCTTCACTCACAAAGCCTTATCATCCCTTGATCCAACAAATCAAAGACAATAAATCTCTCTCGATCAAACTAATCAGTAACCAGCATGCTATCAAAACTTTCGAGAGATTTACCTGTACAAACACAACCCCAATCAATAATATACTTTCACATGTACATAATCAAATACAAATCTTCGGGGTCTTCCAGACAACTTGATGTTGCTTCTCAACTTTTCATAATAGGACTATCAACCGAATCTTTGACAGAAGATTCCTCAATCATACACTTTCCTTTCCTACTTCATATGCAACAACATATTCTTCACTCGGTTCCTGCTTTCCTTCTTTTAGCAGCACCTCAAAATGCATTCTCCAATTTCCTTCTCTCACTCATGGCCTTCACTATAACTTACAGACGTTAGTCCTAGTCTAGTGCATGACATATGAAGTAGAGAACAATATCTGTCACTCCTTCTTAATCAAAGAGGATCTAATTATTCCTGTACAAGGAATATTCTCAACCATACTCTTATCCTAGGGAGATTCCTTTCATTCAAGCTCCCTCTTAACTTAGGGAGATTTCATCCAGACTCCCTCTTAACTTAGGGAGTTCTACTTCTTTACGACATCGTAGAATCTTTCATGACTTCCATCCTTCTTATTAGAGTCATTCATATATCGTGCTTATCACATCAACTTTACTTACGATCATCTTCACCAACTTGAAGATGACGTACCTACATAACTTAAATAACAAGTACAACCAAAATTATAGAAGCATGAAGTTAGCCATATCAAAATCTTATATCAAAGGAAGCATTTAGACTTTACAAACATAATCAACAAGAGACTATATTTCAACATCCTTGATTTCATGCCCAGATTTAGTTACAAACCCTAGATCATATCAACAGCTCATCAAGATATCAAACTTAGTATATCTAGGGTTTCAATATTCTCTCAATGACATGGCAAGTATTCTCATATAGAAAACCCTAGAAACAAATCAAATCAATGAATCTAACAACTTTTTGAATTCATATGTTAGAATCCTCACTAGAATTTCATACATGAGTTTCAACAATCAAAACCAATCACAGCTTAAGCAACATCACGAGTAGCATTTACTAGGGTTTGATGTAAACCCTAGATTTCCATCTTCAGATTCTCAACAATCACTATATAAATTACAAATGGTTGTACATACTAAAGATTTTAACTACTACTAGGGTTTAGTTGCTAAACCCTAGATTTTCCAAACATCATCCTAGACCATCAAACTTTAACTAGGGCTTGTTTCCAAACCTTCTTCAAGCTAGGCCCACATCAAATTCGAAGAAGATGTGTCAGGGAGGAGGAAGTTTTTGACATCCTTCTAGCCTATCATGATGGACCTTCTGGAGGTCACTTTGCAGTCAAGAGGACAACCTTCAAGGTACTACAAACTAGCTACTATTGGCCCACTCTCCACCAAGATGCAAGAAGTTATACCAACCAATGTGACCAGTGCCAAAGAATGGGGAAACCTACTCTCAGGGTTGAAATGCCTTTGCATCCTCAAGTGACTTTTGAGCCATTTGACAAGTGGGGCATGGATTTCATTGGGCCCATTGATCCACCATCAGGACAAAAAATGTACATAATTGTGTGAACTGACTACTTGACAAAGTGGGCTGAAACCAAGGTTGTCAAGGTAGCCATAGAAGAGAAAGTGGCTGAGTTCTTGAGGGAGAATGTGTTTTACAAATTTGGATACCTTAGAGAGCTAGTCACTGATTAGGGCACTCAATTCACCTCATACATGATTGAGGATTTGTTAAGCCATCATAAGGTCAAGCATAGGAAATCAACTCCTTACCACCGTCAGGCCAATGGACAAGTAGAAGTTACCAATAGAGCATTAGAAAGCATCCTCACAAAGGTGGTGAGCAACAACAGAAAGGATTGGGTTGACAAACTAGTGGAGGCTACTTGGTCCTACAATACAACTTGGAAGACAACCACTGACTTCACCCCATATGATTTGATCTATGGGAAGAAGGCTTTGCTCTCCATTGAGTTTGAGTACAACACTTTAAGAATGACAACACAATTGGATTTGGATGTTACAAAGGCACAATAAGAGAGGTTGCTCCAGCTCAATGGGTTAGATGAATTCAGGATGCAAGCCCTCCTACACACAAAGGTGACTCAAGTACAAAGAAAGGTTTGGCATGACAAAAATATCAAAGACAAATTGTTTCAAGAAGGTGATTGGGCTCTGCTGTATGACTCCAGGTTCGAGGATTTCAAAGGCAAGTTGATGACTAGATATATGATAGAAAAGTGCCATGACAATGGGGTTGTTTAGATAAGAGCCATTGATGAAGAAGGTATCCCCCAGCTTGTCAATGGGTATAGATTGAAAGCCTACAAAAAACATTTGCCCAAGAAAGAGTTCGTCAGTAGTATCAGTAAGGCAGTGATGGTGATTGAAGGAGTCTTGGCTTCCACCTCACCGAGTTCTTGAAAACTGTCGAATTTTTGAAAAAAAATGAAAAAAGAACGAAAAAGACAATAAGGGAGCTAGGTGAAAACCTCCATGAAGCACCTAAGGCCCACTTTTGGGTTGAAAACCTCCTTGGAGGCGACCTGGTTGTCTTTCAAAAAAAAGAGAGAAGAAAACACAAAAATGTTATGGTAGGGAGGGACCTCAAACTTGCCCACTCATAACAGTTCCTAGTTTTTGCAGGTTTTCAAGGAAATAATGGACACCAAGTTTAGAGGGCATCAAGCCAAGAAAAACCCCATTCTTCCTTCATCCATTTCATATCTTCCATGACCACCATGTCTCATGCATCCATACTCATCTCCAACCATCAAAAATCTAATTTGCAGGCAATTTTCTGACTTCTACAGGATTTACTGTAGTTACTACAGGTGTTTCCTGTAGTACTACAGGAAATCCTAAAAATCTACAGGAATGAAATCCCGGTTGAGAAATCATAATGCAGGCCTGTTTTGGGTTGAAAGAGGAGGTCATTGACCTCTACCACATCTCAACCAACAACATTTCATGACCATGTCGAACTTTGTGTCCATTAAGAAATCCACTTAGAAAAAGGAAAAAAATAAAAATATAAAAAAAGAAAAAGGAAAAAGAGAGGAAAACAAAGAAAAGTCCAAGGGCCATACCATTAGTGGCCTACCTCAACTACCACTCCATCTTGCCATTGCCACCTCTTCCACTCCTACTTCAACACCTATTCCTCCTCCAAGAAGAAAAAAAAACACAAGAATTTAGAGAGAGGCAGTGACAAGGTTTCTTGTAGTAGTACATGAAACCCTGTAGCAGCCTATATTGTAACAACAACGATCTCCAAGCTCCTCCTTTAGCATCCTTGCAAAGGAAGAGTATCAACACCCCTGCAGGCACTATGGCACCTATCCAAAGCTCAACAACACTAGAAGAGGCCAACACCTACACATCACAACAAAGAAGACAACCTATCAGCCAGATGAAATCAACAAAACCAGAGCAAAAGTGAAGATGTACCTGAACCAGAAGAAGCATAGCAAAGCCACCCTCTAGCATGCATCAACCAAGCAAGGGAAGCCATAGGTATGGCACCTCATCCACACTCTCTACTAAGTACGAATATGATAAAAACTATAACAATATGAAAAAGTTGGTTTGATAAGCTAAAGGTGGCAAGTTAACTTGGCCACCCTTAGCCCGAAAACAAAAAGTTAAGTTCTAGTCAATAGGACACGTGGCAAGGTCACATCATAGGAAATAAGTTGGAAAGGTGGTCGAGTTAAGTTGTATAGGAGTGGGTGATGATTACGATAAAGGGTTGCATGATAAATAATAGTGGACCAACGGTCCAAAAGGAGAAATTACGTACCTAACTAGCCAGAACATCGCTCCAAGGAATCAACCATAAATAGAAATATTCCCTGACTTTCATGCATTACATCATTCATTTCGAGATTTTGAGAGCTGGGACCACCTGGAGTAGTCATCGAAGAAGAAAGGTAGTTTCAGCCATCCTATAGTGAGCACCTACAGGAAGCATGGAAAAACTACAGGAAACAGTGGGAATTGTCAAAAATTCTACAACGGGGTGCCTAGGGCCCAACTATTCAAAAATTCTCCTCAAACAAGGGATTATAGTGAAAGATAGGTGACCCATATCCTCTATGTTTTAATTTGATAGCCAGAAAAGAAGAAAGGAAAAGAAATTTTCATTTTTCTCCTAGTAATTATAGTGTCCATAGAGATAGACAGAATTGTGTGGAGATAAAGGGAGAATTGTACTTATCACCCTCCTAAACTCTAAACCCTTTGTCACTTGCGAAAGCTCTTAAGCTAAAGCCACCAAACTACCTACAATCAGATTGACAGAGGGAGAAAGTGACAGGAGGTTTCAATCAGATTCACAAGAACATCTAGAATACATCTCCATCCCCCTGTGGTAGAGATATTTAGAAGGCATCAATGGTTGGGATTCTTTGAGCTACTTAGAGGATATGATGATGATGTAGCTCCGGAATTTGCAATGTCACTCACACCTCAAGCTAGAGTCACTGCCACTTCTGTAGTGAGAGGATTGTCAGTAACAATTACCCCTAAAAGCATTAGCAGAATCACTACACTTCCTCTAGGTTTACAATGGAGAAAAGAGGATAAAGCTAGCAGCACTTATGCCAAGAAGAACTTTTTCTTGGAAGATGAGGAACCAATTGAGGACAAAAATGGGATTAGAAGGGAGAGCATTCCATATCCTTGGGATGAAGTAAGCTATCACATTCTCAAGTATATTTCTTGTGAGGGAAGGTTCAGCACAGTCTATGGTTACCAGTTTAGACTCCTCCATGAGCTGAGATTTGGAGAAGAGTAACCTCCTAATATAAGACTTATTGTGCCCTACTTCTTGTTGCAATCAATAATAGACATGAGCATCAAGGTACAGGAAGGAAAGCATCAACAGCTGGCACATCATGGACTAATCAAGCTCATACTAGAAGATGCTCTAAGCCAATTAAGAGTCCCTATTTTGTGGTCCACACTTACAGACATGGACAGAGAAGAGATGTAATTGATGCAATTGAGTGTGGAAGAGACCCAACCTCTAGTGACGAGGAAGAGGAAGAAGAACATGAAGAAGAACCAAAAGAAGAACATGAAGAAGGAGAGGAAGAAGAACATGAAGAAGGAGAAGAGGAACATGAAGAAGAAGAGGATGAGCCAGAGGGGGAAGAGGAGACAGAGATAAATGAAACAGAGGGAGAGAAGAACATTGGGGAAGAAGCACAAAAGGATGAGACAAGCCCTGAAACACATAGCAAGGAAGGGGAGGAATCCCCAAGAGTGTCTTCTAAACCCACAGAGAAGGTGGCAGCTACTACCTTGACTGCCCTAAGCACACCCATAAAGTCAACAAGAAAAAGGCAGAGGTAGACTCCCCTATATTTCAAAACAAGGAGGAGCACCAAGATAAAACAAGGGAGGCCACAAACACCTACCAAGATTCCTATCATCATTGAAGACTCACCAAGAGGACAAGAAAAGCTAGTCTCCCCAGAAATAAAAGGTGAAGAGGGCACAGCCAAACAGGTTTCCCCAAAGTCACCAATCACCTATGTTAGGAGGCCTGTTACCAGGTCAACCTCAGCAAAGCAAATCAAAGAACCTTTGACCCCTTTCAAAAAGGGAAAAGCTTCCTACTGGAAACGTAGACAGTCCTACAGGAAACTCTGTCAGCACTACAGGAAACACATAAAAAGGAGCACGAAGGACATAGGGACAAAGGAAAGGAAAGGAAGCAGCAACACAAGTATAGGGGGAGACAGATACTCCAAAGACAGTAAGGGGAGAATCCCAAGAGCTGCAGGAATCTAGCCCACAACCCAATCTGAGTTCCTATGATAGATTCATTGAGGGAGGCAGAGTAATACCACATAAATTTGCCATCCCACTATTCTTTGAGCTTGAAAAGGAGAGAGAAAGGACACATCATTGGATGCAAATTGCTAAATCAAAGAATGTAGAGGATGTGGGCCATATGGAAGAGAAGTTGCTAGAGATGGCAGCAAGTTGAGTGAGATAAGAGACAGGGAAAGAGTGATGAAATCTCAACTAGAGGCTGAGAACACATGGATGAGGAGGCAGGTACAGGAAAAAGAGAGCCAATTGGCCACTATGGAAAGTCTCTCTATGGAGGCACTCCAATGCAGGATGCCAGTAAAATCATATGCCTTGTACCTAAATGAACAATGGCTTCAATTTCAGATAAAGACCCTAGCACAACGATGGACTATGCCTTTCCAAGACTATAGGCAGTTCATTGAGCTCTGTGGCCAAAGCACCCTGGAGGACAGGGCCAAGATATCTGAAGTCTACTTACATAACTTGGCCTTAACAGACTTGAATGTGTGGGACCCCAATCCAAAGCTAGGGGACTTACAATTGATGGCCTTGGCATCATGGATGAGTCATGAGGAGGCCAGGGCTAAGGAAGTAAAGGGAGTGTTGGAAAGAGAAGAAAAAGAGCCCCTTTACATCAGATTAGAACAGATCAATTCCATGGTTGTCATTAGCACCCACAACCTCATCACCAATGATCCCCAGCCTGCACCAAGATACCTAGCTACACAAGAGCAAACAGTCACTCATTTTGAGGACACTTTGAGATTGCTAGGGGATGAAAACCAACAAGCATGCCAAAGGAGATGGGGCACCTTACCATAAAGCCTAAAGACTAGGGAGTATCATACCCCTGAAAGAATGAGGGATGCACTAGAGAGGACCCCATTGTATAAGAAGGCATTGCCGAGACTCAAAATCAACTAGATTGGCTTGAAACTCAGTCCACCATTGCTCCTGGGTTTGTTAGAAGGAAGAAAGAAAGAAGTGGGAGGAAATAGAGAAGCATGCAGGATTTTATCCACAAGAGGAGAATACATCAACAAAAGCCTGGAATGTCAGAGAGGCCACAAGAGCAATGAAAGACATGGGCATAGATTAAGTTGCTCAGAGGATGCGCAACAGTTTTAGTAGGGGGGTGATGATGAGGTTCATCAATAAGTACATTACATGGATCTTAATGCCACCCTCGAGCTTATTAAAATCAACTTTTCTCACATTTCTTTACATGTTTTGTTATATTTTGCTTAGTGAGAAGGGTAAAGATGAGATGTTATGTCATGTGGCCTAATGTGCACTAATTGCGGGATTTGAAGAAATTTTGGTTAATTAAAGTGCAGGAACTCAAACTTCACAAGCAAGAGGGATTTTAGGAGATTGGATCTCCCTCCTTAACTCCTCACTCACTCGAAGATTCCTCCACCTGATCTCATCAACTCGGAGTTACAAGCAGCCAAGCCATTGAGGTCATTGGCAGCGAAGCTAGTGATAGTTGAAGACAAGTTGATCTCAAGTTGGCAGCCAAGCCTCCCTAAATTTAAGGAAGTTGTTGGTAGCTTCAGTTGTATAAATAAGAAGGCCTAGAGCCTCATTAGGATTCGACTTTTTTTGTTGTAGCCACGAGTCATTTTCGAGCTAAGACATTGTGACTGATAACTCTTATGTATATTTTAATGAAAATGAAAAGCATTCCCTTGATCTAGCATTGAGTTGACTCAGAGGGCTGAAGCTTTTGGGTTAGGGCCCAACCCTAGCAGCAGAGGTTCCTCTTTTTTTACATGCATGCTTAGATTACATTCATAGTTAGCCACTGAAGTGATTTTGGTTTTGTTTAATTTGCAAGTATTTGGATGATTACTTAGTTTGCTTCCATTTGTGAATAGATAGATCAATGGTATCATATTGATAGTAAACACTTCAGAAAAGCTTGTGATAGTGGCCTTTACCTCATCTCCCTTATGGGATCATGATTTGAGGGTTCCATTCACATAGCCCAAAAAAACAGATTTATTGTTTGATTACTGCATAACCTAGGGTTTTTTGTTGAATAGATCATTGTCTCTAAATTTATTAGAAGTATCTGCAATTGTCATTTTGATCTCTTGAGTTTTCTATGGTTGAAAAGCACTTCCATTCATAAACTTAGCCATTAGCTATTAATAACTTTGTTTTTCCTCCATTCAACTCATATTTTCCATTTATAAATGAAATTGTGCATAAATGAAGAAAATGGTGTATGTTGTTGCAGGAGCTTTTGATTTGCAGGGAGACCTCATCTCATTCGCCTCATCCAAGTCTTCTCCACCTATGTTGCCAAATTCCACCAAACCCTAATCTGAATTCTTGTTTTGTAACAAAGTGGTCATTTTCCTCGAGCAAATCCAACCATCTTGAAGAATTTGACTGAGCCTTGGGTAGTGTGCACCTCCTCTATGCCTTATTTTCCCATCAGACACCTTCCCCACACTTCATTCTACCTTTCCTACCTCCTTATAAGCTTTCAGCCTATTTCCTGTAGTAAAACAAGGCATCCTATAGTACTACAGGAAACCCTGTAGCAGCATGTTTTAAGCCCGAATTGAGCAGAAATGGTCATCTGAGCTTAGGTTAGGTCTCCACTTGGTTTCCATGCCCTTGAAACTATTCCAGACCTTTTCCCCCATACCTATCTCCCCTGCCAAAGAACAAATTGGAAATTAGCATTTGCATTCATAAAACTAAAACATTAAAAAGGCTTTTTCTTCAATTTCTAAGTTAGCACATGCATGCATCAGTCACAATAGTTCTTAGATAAAATTCGATGCTCAATTAGTCCAGATCACTAGATGTTATATACAAGGTTAAGTTAGGTCTCTTTTGCAAGCAAAATGTGTAGATGCTTAACTAGATGATTTCATGTCAATTTATAGCACCTTCCAATTCAACACTTTCTTTTCCTAGAGTAGGCATCATTCCTTTTTTTTTGCACTAAGAATAATTTTCCCTTTTCTAGTTGGTAGTCAGACTCCTATTCAATAGAACACTGGTTTGAAAAACCCTAGTGGTCTATCGCCCTAGTTGAAAAGTGACAAGAGTAGACCATTGCATCTACTGTGTGTACAACACTATCACCTTCAAGTTTGTACGAACCCCAGGTTGATGAAGTAAAGTTGGTAGCCCCAGGAGTTGAAACATTCTTGCTGCAATACTGGTGCTCATCAACCTGCATGCCCCAAAGTGGCCAATCCATGGAAGCACCAATCATGTGCAAAGTGGCAATCTTAATTGCCTCCATCTCTGTTGTTTGGTTAAGCTGATAATAGACATCCAACTTCTCAACCCAAGCTTAGCTAAGCTCTTAGAAGAGCCATCAAAAGTTGGAAGGAATAACCTTCCCACGGTGCACTACAAATTAGTGCCATGTGCATAAGCTCCCCAACTCGTCCCCTTGTTCTTGTTGTTATTCTTGAGCTGGCAGAAACCTTTGAAGGTGATGGCATCTCTAAAATCAACCCCATATGACTGGTACTCCAAGAAGTAGTCTCCCATAGGCATATCCTCCTGCCCTTGTTGGCCTCCCGTACCAGATACTAGAAATGTAGGGATAGTCGACCTGGGTGATGTGCTATAGATGTGGGTCATATTGTGTGGGTTTGTGGCTTGATGGTTCAAGTGTCCTTGATGGTGTGAGGTGCATGAACCTTCTCCCAAATGGATGTATCCTTGGTTGCCCTTACCACTGTTATTACTGCTATTCTGATGTCTCAACTCATCAATACCCTTGGCCAAATCATTGATAGCCTTCAAGAGGCTATCGGCAAAGTCCTCCTCTTTCTTATTTTTGTCATTAGGATTATCCTCCATGTCTGGTTTCTCCACCTCCTGCTCAAGGGTTTATGGGTCAAGGGTAATTTGTAGCTCTCTTCCCCTACTTTTGTACCTTTGTCTTGTGTAAGTGATATTTTGCTTGTCCTCTAATGTCATAGAATGAAGGGTTTCCCACAGGCTGAGCCACAATTATGGCTCTGATACCACTGTAATATTATAAATAGAAATTTGTTGGCATTATAACTAATGTGTTGTCCTTGATGGCAACCTTCTTGATAAAGATGTACTTGATGGTCATGGAACTAATGCAACTATCATATATATTGGTATAGATGCTACTATGGATTTGGACAAAGAAATGGCATTTCATTTATAGATGGATGACAAACTGAAGTTTCAGAAAGTATACGTGATTCTTGTGAAGAAGGGTCACGTACATATACAAGTCTTGTGAGTAAAAATCACATACAGAATCCAAACCATGGAAATCTGGATACCAGGGGTCATCACCATGGTATTGGCCCATAGTAATTAGAGCAAAAACGTTCATTTGATCCTGTCAACAGATACTAACGACATTACCAAAGGATTTACCTAAGGTATTTCCTAAGGCAAATACTATATAAGGAGATGGAGATTAGGGTGTTATGTGTGGAACTGAATGAGTTATTCATATGTGATTTGATCTGAAATAGGTGGGCACCAGGGAGCAAGGAGAAGACTCAGATCTGGTAGATCAGAAAGTTTAGTAAAGATTAATGAATACACTTGCTTGATTTGTTTATACTTGTAGCTAATAATGGTATATATGTGGCTATAAGGATGCTATAATTTGAATATGTACTAGAAAGGTTTGTGGAATGGGAATTATGTTTCAGTGAAAATTTTCAGATCTGTATGCAAGTTTGTTTCTGAATAATCGTATACACACGCATAGTTGTTTCTGGGTAATCAGGTATATATTCAGTGATGTGTTTTTCAGTATGTTGAGATTTGTATTTGGGTGTCCTACAGTATAAGCACGTATATACGTTGTTCTTCTTAATAACTGTCACATATATATTATGAGTTGGATCTAGTCAAGGTTTGTAGTGTTGCTTGATGATAACTGTTGATGATGCCTATTCTATTTGTTGTTGTCTGTCAATGATGTCTCTATGATTTGTGTATGACAATGTTGGTTGGGTTGATTGTGGATTGGAATATTGATTGGTAATGATGTCACAGTGTGGTGATCTGTGATTGATTCAGTGATCTGTGATTGGTTCAGTACTTGATTCAATGAGTGGTTCATTGTTATAGTGAGCTAAATGATTCAGTGTTCAATAATCTGAGATCTGTATGCAGGTTTTATGCAAAAAAAGCACATATATATGTAGGCTATATTAAGAATAGTCGCATAAATATTCTGAAGATTCATTTGTTTTGTTTGGGTTCTGGATTCAGTGGCTTGATGCTTTAGAGATACAGTTGATTTACAAAGATTCAGTGGTTCAGATTTGTGTTTCAATATTTCAGTTTGGATATTGGTGTGGGCTTATTGTTGGTGTGGTTCCAATATGAAAATTTGATGAAAGATGGCCTCCTGGTTTTGATGATTGGTTGATAGGTGGATCTAGTGTGAAACATTCTAAAATAAGGCCCACAAGGCGCCGAGAGTTGCAGCCTTCAGAGTGGGGTAGGAGCTCCCTTATGGTAGGCGCCAATAAACAAGATCAGGGAGTTGTAGCTCCCTTCCATTGGGTGTTGGAGAACGAGTGGAGGTTACAACCTCATGTAGGTGGGTGCCTCCAGGGGATGAGAGCATGATGTGTAATATGTCGCAGTGGATACCCCCTTAAGGTGGGGCGGTTCATCGCCCGTCAGGGTTTGGGACAATCATGGGTTCTTTAATGATAGAGGCGGCTCATCTAGGGCCCATAGGAACCAACGTGATGGCCATGTATAAGTCGTAGAGCTCATGTTTGGCTTTTTCTCATGCGCTAAATTTGTATGTCCCGGTCATCGTTTGCAATTTGTGGTACATTTCCTATTGAGAGTGGCCAAATTATGCTTTTTCATTTCCTTTTAGTTGCATCAACCTTCGAGGCATCGTTTCAAGCCCGACCCAAGGTGTGGACAAGGGGTGGGGAGGCTAACAGGCTAACCCTATGTGGACCCGGATGGGGAAAAAGATGAATGAGGCTGAAATGAGTGGAATGAGAGTCATGTAGGTGGTATCGGGAAGCAGGACCATGCAACCAAAATCGCGATTTTCTATGTAGTTCCAACCCAAAAGCCAAATGGTTAGTAAAGGAGATCCCATGAGACAAGGATACAAGGGTAACAAAGAAATCGGGAAGTGGAGACAAGAATTCAAGCCTAACCCACACTTTCTGCCAAATCCCCTCACGAATTTATGCCCAAAAGTGCCCATGACAAATAAGGAAAATTACTCAACTACACCAATGAAAACCCATACGTTTGGGGTCAAGAGGCCCAACTTCAAACATTCATTCATAACAGGTGGGCGAAAGACCACATGGCTGGCGGAGAAAATGTCACATCAAGTTATCTAGGGGCTGCAAGGGGCCGCTGGCTGCCAGCTGAGGACCATCTAGGAGAAAAGAAATTATTCTGTGCATACTACCCACAGGGGGTGGGTAACAAGTAACAGTTACAAGTTACATTTTTTAGCTTATCGCCATTCTTATTTGCATTCACAATACTGAACTGAGGATCAAAGCTGGAGTATTACAGTGCATGAAATCCAGACACAACCTGCCAAGCTGTCCACACTTTTTTGCCATGCCATACTCCCACATCATGCTTTAAGTTTGCATAGATGCTTAGTTTCCTATATACTACATCAAATTCTTATTTAAGAATGTGTTCAGGATATATGATTTCATCCTAAAGATTTTCGATCTTCTTTTTCTTGCAGATTTCAAATTAAAAAGTCAGAGATATGCATGGTAGGCGATAGATTGGACACTGACATTTTATTTGGCAAAAATGGTGGTTGCAAAACGCTTCTTGTTCTTTCAGGTATATCAAAGAAAAATTGACCCCTTTTTCCATGCATGCAGATGTATATTGCATTTAAATAGTGCAGGATGTCCATATCTCTGATCAAGTTTGAATTTATCTGCAAATTCATGGATAATGCATATTTAGTGCATAAAATATGATATTTTTCTCCAGACGTCATCTGCTTTTACTTATTGATCTACTTGCTTTCTTTGAAAATGAAAATCAAACTGACGAGATTTAATTCTGAATTGCATGTTCTGATTCTATCCATTTTTGGATCTATTGTTACACAGGTGTCACTACTTTATCCATGCTTCAGAACCCTGAAAATAGTATTCAGCCAGATTATTATACAGATAAATTGTCAGATCTCCTTACTGAGAATAGAGTTGAGGTATAAGGCTTTTAAGCACCAAGATATCTGCCAATTATGTTTTAAGTTTTAACGCATCCATTTTTGCATATGTGATTCTTTCTTTCCTATTATGATTCTTGTCTCAGACATTAGATATTAATAATTTGATATTTTCCGTGTCATGTGCTCATAAGCTGTCAAAAACAAAGGTTCCACGAGTTGTGTTCTTGGTCTGACCTCAACTTTAAAATGCTTAATCATGGGATCTCTCTGTGCAGGCATGTGACACCCATGTAAAATTATGAGTATTCCATGACATTTAAAGTTGGTTCTAGAGGAATAATATTCTCAAACCATAGAAGGAAGCGCTATTGGGTGCAATGATCTTGATCCACTGACATAAAGTGTCTTCGATGTTCTTTTGTGATGAATGTTGCAGTTTTATGTTGTAACAGCCGATACAGTGATTGAGTGCATGACCCTATGATTCCTAGAAAGTATGAAGAGATTTCGAAAAAATATGAGATTACATACTTTTAGATACAGCAGTCAGATTATACAGACTAGTTATCAATGAAATGATTCATAATTAATCAAAAATAACAATATATGGAGAAGTTATTGGGTTCATGTAATTGATATTTGATGTTAATAAGGGAATTAATTTTCTTTTGTACTGCTATCATCCCTTCTGTAATCTTTCAAGTCTTGTATCCTTGTCCTAGCGGATAAATATGAAAATAGGTCAACTCCAAGTCCAATAATTTAACAGATCCTATTTTATGGAGATTCATTCGGAACTTGGAATTAGGAAAAAACAGTAAGTGTGATGAACAGAACGAATAACAGTCTGAACACAGTTTTATCGGACTATTTAAATGTTGTAATTTGATTAGTGATATCCTGCTTGCTTCAAATTACTTGAGCAAGGGACATCGTGGAGAATGACAGAGCAGCAAATTTTAACATGTAACAATGAGGAAGCATTTATAAAGATGATATTGAAATTGATAATTAGCCCCCCAAGCCATGGTGAAAACATCGATGCCTGATAAGCATGGAGTTATGTTTGAGCTTTAAGTTGGGCCTGTTGTCACACGAACCCTCACTTTTCGAGATAAATTCCTAAAACTCAAGTAAGGCTTTGATATAACTAAGAGGGAGGCCATTGTCAGCTCAGAAACCCTGTTTTGTATTTTACGCCTCGTTTTCTGTAGCTCAAGTGGGGCTTCCCTAGCATAGGATTGCTGGGATTTTAGGCAGTGAGTTCAAAGTTAATATGAAGAGTAAGTTCCAGCAAAACAGTTTTGAATGAATTAGGAAAATAAAATGAATGGAAAGACCAGATACTAGTGTCTTTCAATTGGCAAATGGGACCAAATCAAAAGCTCACATGGGAGGCTATCTTAATGATGGGAAGAGGATAATGTCGCTTAAACCCTCAAGCAACAATCACTCTCTCCTTGCTGTAATATGAATAAGGATATTACTAGAACAGACAACATCCAATGCTTATGAAGATTATGGTCTCCCGGAATGAAACATATGTCCATTTAATAGTTTGGACTTTGTTTTCAGCACAGATTTCTAGACAATTTTGAATTATAAACCTTGCTGAATGATAATTTCTCCTAGAAGAAGAGTTGCTGGGTTTTCTTCCAAGTTTGGGTTTCCTAGGGAAAATTTGTTGTCTCTATTGTGCATGGCTGTGCCTTTATGATGATATTTCTTGCTGTTGAGAATTTTTTGTGTATAATTGCTTAATGATATCAGTGGCATAAGAAGAATTAATTGAAGATCATTAGATGTAATTAGCAAATCAGAAAATTATTTTACTACATGCATCTTTGTAGAAAATTGAACATCGTAGCAGAGGGAGGTTGAAAGAACAGAAAATTGAACATCGTATAAGAGCAAGGGTGAAAGAACAGCCACTAAAGTCAGTCCTTGAGAAACAATAGCAAGCATAGAAGAAGGTAGAGTTCTGTGTAGGAGTCTGTCTACTAAAGAACTGAATTAAGGTCTGCCGAAGGCCATATGCCGCAGGCTAGCTGCGCTATAGAAAAAGTAGCCTCTGAAGGATAGCATTTGGGGTCCATGGCTTTACTGGTTTGCACGACTCATCTGGGTTACTCAACTGCACTGCTTTATCTTCATCTAATGGCAAGGCTTGAAGTGAACCTTGAAACTGTCTCAATTGGTTCAGACGATTGCATCTAAACCCTAGTTCGAAGTATTAACGTTTGGTATGAGCCTCTTTAATGTAGAGAGCGACTCAGAACTTGGCTTTGAGTCCTAATAGACGGAACTGAGTTGACGCCTTCACCTTTGACCAATTGAGAGTTGGAACCGAACAATGTTTCTCTATAGTTAACTCTACAACAAGCCACGGGCGTTGTCTATGCTACTTATGGCAACGTTTTGGGCGGAAAACGCATGAATTCATCGTAGCCAAGGGCAAAAGTTTTGGACTTATTGCGGCCGGACAATAATGGAAAACTTCAAACCATTTTTTCCGTCAAAGTGTTCAGGGATATACGTTCTCTGGTGCAATTCAGACTGATGAGGTCGCAGAAGGATTACATTGTGGCCGGGATTGATTCCGGACGAATTGTTATGCTTGAATACAACAAATAGAAGAACATGTTCGTGAAGGTTCACCAGGAGACTTTCGGCAAGTCGGGATGTAGGAGAATAGTTCCAGGGTAGTATTTGGCAGTGGATCCCAAGGGTTGAGCTATGATGATAGGGGATTGCGAGAAGCAGAAGCTTGTTTATGTTCTCAGTCAAGAAAATGTTGCGAGACTCACCATTTCTTCTCCTTTGGAAGCCCATAAGTCTCACAAGATAGCGTATCCAATAGCCGGGGTTGATTGTGGTTTCAATAACCCTATTTTTTTCTGCAATAGAGCCTGATTATTCAAAATCTGATCAAGGTTCCACTGGGCAAGCTACAATTGAAGCACAAAAACATCTTAGATTTTACGAACTCGATCTTGGACTTAACCATGTTGCGCGTAAGTGGTCTAGGCCTATTGACATTGGTACGAATTTACTCATCATCGTGCTAGGAGGTGGAGATGGTTCTAGTGGTGTACTCGTATGCTCTCTGTGGAATAACTGCATGAACATCTGGATTGCCCTGGTTCTTATAAGTCATAAAATTGTATACCGGCTGAGCGTGGCCTCTTGACAATATCTACTGCGACCCACAAACAGAAGGAAATGTCTCTCCTTGTTGCAAATTGAGTATGGGGACATCTTCAAGGTTACTTTAGAGCACAAGAATGATCGGGTACATCATGAAAGTTGTTAGGATATTCCGACACATAGGAAATAGTTAAGTTCAACTTGGTCTAGTATAGAGTTAGGTATAGAGTTAGGTAAAGTGTGTTTCTTTACCGTTGTACATTTTGTAACTTACAATCCGACGGTCACGATATGTAGTGATCCGACGGTTCATTCTCTCCTCGGTATTACCGACACTTGATCCGTGGCTTGACACCTGATTGGTCCATGAATTCTATTTAAAGCGCATGGAGGGTCATTTGTAGGTTAACCGTGCATGAGAGAAGCTTATGTAAATTTTCATTCTTTTATTAATAAATTGCCTGTAGTAGCCACGTTGGCGCAGGCCGTGGACTGTTTCCCTCTCTGAGGGTTTTAACCACGTCAAAATACTCGTGTATTGATCTGTGATCTGTTTGTGAGCGGTGTCCTTTTGGTGTTCTGTCTGAGGAACTTACCCTGTAAATTCCTACATGGTATCAGAGCTATTTGAGGACCGCGTCCGTTGGTGATCCAAATCTGAAGCCGGTAGAACTGCATGCGGCTGTCGTTTCCTAGATCTACTGTTTCTGACTGCTTTCGGGCCGAGAGGACTGCTCTGTTGTGTTCGTAGCATCTGTTCCAGTGAGGAACCCCTTTCGTTTCATGCGAAAAGGTTTCCGGTAGCCCTATCTGCGTCATTTTTAAGATCTGGAGGTATACAGTCTTTATTTGCATTTTACTGTTATTTTCTCTCTGCTTATTTCGGTTTCGGTTTATTTAGTTTTTTTTTAACCGGATCTATACCTTTCATTTCTGCGTATGCTCTTTGCCCTGCGACTCTGTGCGATCTGGGCAAATCATAAACAGAAAGGAAGGATTTTTTTTCTCATGCGTATGCTCTTTTCCCTGCACCTTAGTGTGATCTCGGAAAATCAGAAACATTGAGAAAAATATTTAGTTTTTCGGCTAAAGCTAACTTTGAGCTACAAGGTTCAATTTTCTTTTAAAATATTTAGTTTTTTGGGTAAAGTTAACTTCGAGCCATAAGGTTCGTTTTTCTTTGTATGTCCGTGTTGGGTTTTGTGTTTTGTGTTTTGTAGGGAAAAAGAGGTTTATCAAGGCAAGCACGCAAACCAAAGCCCCCCCCTCCCCCTCTCTCTCTCTCTCTCTC
>APFE030085925.1:52119-74530 GCA_000404065.3 Pinus taeda
CCAGCAAATCCCGATCCTGACACTTTTGCAGAAGCTTCAGGCCATCCACATTGGGAAGCAGCTATGAATGAAGAATATCATTCATTGTTGGCAAATGATACATGGGATCTTGTTCCTCTACCAAAGGGACTCAAACTTGTTAGATGTAAATGGGTTTATAGAACCAAGTATGGACCAGATGGGAAAATTGATAAATATAAAGCTCGTCTTGTTGCTAAGGGCTTTTCACAGGTTGAAGGCATTGACTACACTGAAACCTTCTCCCCTGTTGCCAAAATGAACTCTATCCGCCTTGTTCTTTCCCTTTCTGCCTCTTTAAAATGGGAAGTCCATCAGATGGATGTTAAATCTGCCTTCTTACATGGGGACTTGCATGAAGAAATCTATATGGAACAACCCATTGGCTTCATCCAAACAGACTCCAGCCTTGTATGTCGACTTAAGAATTCTCTTTATGGTCTCAAGCAAGCTCCTTGGGCTTGGTATGCCAAAATGGATAGCTTTCTTTTAGAATCTGGCTTTTCTAGGTGTTATTCTGACAATACTGTCTACACCAAGAAAGTGGGCAACTCTCTAATCATCCTTGTTCTTTATGTTGATGATCTTATTCTTACTGGTAGTGATCCCAACCTTATAAACCATGTGAAGTCCAGCCTTAAAAAGAAATTTGAAATGACAGACTTAGGACACTTACACTATTTTCTCGGTCTTCAAGTCTTGCAATCCAAGGAGGGTATTTCCCTTTCCCAATCCAAGTATGCCTATGATCTTCTACGCCATTTTCACATGGAAGATTGTAAGCAAGATCCTTCTCCCTTCAGTCTGGAGTCAAACTGTCAGTCACTTGTACTTCCCCTGAAGTTGATGCTACCTTATACCGTCAACTTGTAGGAAAACTTTTGTATCTAACCCATACTCGTCTGATCTTTCCTTTGCTGTTGGCCTTATTGCTCGGTTTATGCAAAACCCACGTGAAAGTCATTGGAAAGCAGCTAAAAGAATACTTCGGTATGTTCGAGGTACAGTACAGTTTGGGATTCATTACAGTGCCAAAGCAACTCCTCTATTAGTTGGTTTCACTGATTCTGATTGGGCTGGTGAACCTGATGATCGGAAGTCTACTGCCGGTTATGTCTTCACTCTTGGTTCAGGACCTATTACATGGGCTTGTAAGAAACAGCCTGCCATTTCTCTTTCGTCAGCAGAAGCAGAGTATCGTGGTGCCGTGGAAGCTAGTAAGGAAGCCTTGTGGCTTCGTCAGATCCTATCAAAATTGGGCTTTGAGCAGCAGCATCCGACTACACTTTGGTGTGATAATCAAGTGCCATCCAGCTTTGCAAAGATCCAGTTCAGCATCAGCGCAGCAAACACATTGAACTACACATGCACTTCATCGAAAAGCTCATTCATGACCATGTTCTTGAAGTGCAATATTGTTCAACAGATGATCAGGTTGCAGACATCTTCACAAAGGCTCTCACAGAGGCGAAGTTCACTAAACCTCGATATGCTTGGAGTTCAGGAAGTTGTCACTAAGGGGGGATAGGCTCTAGTGCCTCCTTCCTTCTCCTATTGTGTCATATTTGTAAATCCTTCAATCCTATCCCAAGTTGTTCTTAAGGGGGGATGTTAGGATATTCCGACACATAGGAATAGTTAAGTACAACTTGGTCGAGTATAGAGTTAGGTATAGAGTTAGGTAAAATGTGTTTCTTTACCGTTGTACATTTTGTAACTTACAATCCGACGGTCACGATATGTAGTGATCCGACGGTTCATTCTCTCCTCGGTATTACCGACACTTGATCCGTGGCTTGACACCCGATTGGTCCATGAATTCTATTTAAAGCGCATGGAGGGTCGTTTGTAGGTTAACCGTGCATGAGAGAAGCTTATGTAAATTTTCATTCTTTTATTAATAAATTGCCTGTAGTAGCCACGTTGGCGCAGGCCGTGGACTGTTTCCCTCTCTGAGGGTTTTAACCACGTTAAAATACTGGTGTATTGATCTGTGATCTGTTTGTGAGCGGTGTCCTTTTGGTGTTCTGTCTGAGGAACTTACCCTGTAAATTCCTACAAAAGTTGCAGAAGAACGAGGGAGTTGAAGATCACCATTTTGAATTTGAGTTGAAGTTAGTCGAAAATTACTATTGTTTAGTTGAGTACGTTGTGGAACGTTGTTGAACAAAAGTTGTGCGTAAAAATTGCATTGCTCTTATTGTTGCTATTGGTGACAGGATCGAATTCGATCTAGGGCACAACTTCCATTGACGATAACAAATCAATTCGTTCATTCCGTACGTTGATTTTTAGACATGGACTTGTACACTTACATCTTGCTTGCTTGCTTTGTGAAACCAAAATGAGTATCTTTGTGTAAATCCCACGTAGAAGATGAGTTGAACAAACACAATTCACATTAGAGAACTCATAGTAACAGTGAGTTGCATTGCTATATAGGTTTACAAGTATTCATGTACAACTTCGATACAACAAAATCATGGAGTTGTTAGTCAAAGATAGGAGCTAACAACTAGGTAAGGCCTACTAATGAGGGTTGGTTGAGTCGTATTAGGACCGTGGATTTGTTGCAACTAGTAGTGTGTGGGCTGAAGGGATAAGCTCGAACCTAAGAAGCTAATTCAAGAATTTACCCGGTGAGCAAAAAATTGACAATGATTAAAGAGGAGTTAATCTTTGTGTGAGCATGGGAAGCAAAGGGCAACTTGGTGCAAGAGTTGAAAATCCTAGGGTTTATGAGATGAAAACTTTGGAGTATTGAATGCAAATGGAGTTGGTGTGATGCATACTTGGTTTATCTCCTTGATAACATGTGGAATGACTTTGTGCTAATGTTGGTTTGCAATCCTTTGGTGTGGGTAGATAGCTCAATGAATCCGCAAGATGAAGAAACCCTAGCTCTCACAATTCATGCAAGAAACGGGAAAGGAAAGTAACATGCATCAACAATTGATTTTGAGGATGAGAATGAGCATCCATGTCCAAAGAAGTCCAAGGAATCCAAGCTTGATGAGATTGCAAATGGACTTCATTAAGGAGGCAAGGATCAAGAAGGAATTGACAATTTCCTACAACCCTCTACAATTTCTTCCTTACTCAAGAGATAAGTACTTCATATTTTTCTCCCTTGATTATTAATATTTTTATTCCTCGATCAACCTCTTGTCTTTGTATTTTTTCTTGGTTATAATTTTTTTCTTCCATGACCTCCTAAATGGAAGGAAGAATGGTTACATTATGGTAACTACCAATGCAATGATTCATGCAAAGCTAGCAACATCAAGAAGTTTGTGACAAGAGGGTTCTCCCAAAAAGAGGGAATGGACTATGAGAAGATTTTTTATCCTATCACCAATGGTCAGATTCTTGGTTTTGAGCATAGACTGAGCAAGAAGTGATTATTGTTTGAGAGGGAGGATTGTACAGATTGTTAGTACCTCCAAGATCATTCCAGGTGACCGGAAGGGCTTCTAGTTCAAAGGGAGCAGTAATAACAGGACTTGCTTACATGATAAAGGACGCAGCCTAGAGGTCATGGCCAGGT
Source organism: Pinus taeda (assembly GCA_000404065.3). Taxonomy (NCBI): domain Eukaryota; kingdom Viridiplantae; phylum Streptophyta; class Pinopsida; order Pinales; family Pinaceae; genus Pinus; species Pinus taeda. The sequence continues at coordinate 55,685 of APFE030085925.1, forward strand.
CACTTCATTCAAGACATGATGCAAACAAGAGCAATAGAGCTGCAATACATATCCATAGATGAGTAGATTGTGGACATACTTCAAATATGAGCTTAGTATGATGTTGAATATCTCCCTCATTGGAAGGGAATGATGAGGTCTTTACAAGATTGGGTAGACCATCTCCTAAAGCCATAAAGGACTTTAGTTGGGTCCTAAAGGACTTTAACCAAGGGAGATGGACACATTCAGCTTTGAAGCCAAAAGGACTTGTCTAGGTCATAAGGACTTTGACCAAAAAGGTGAATGACCCAAGGAAATTGTAGGATACACTCACCCTAGAACCCAAAAGGACTTGACTGGGTCATAAAAGTCTTTGACCAGAGGTGAATGACCCAAGGAAATTATAGGATTGGACATATCTTCTCCTAAGAAGCCAGAAGGACTTGGCTATGTCGACCAGCGGAGATAGATGTAATTCACCTTTGGATCCAGATGGACTTGGCTAGGTCATAAAGAAATTTGACCATAATAGATTGATGCATTTGCCTAAGGAGCCATAAAGGACTTTGGCCAAAAGCCCTAGATACTCACATGCATATGAGGAGCTACATTCCCCACTCTAGGATGGAATTATCTATAGACATGCATCAACATGACAAGCTCATAAATTTCTTTAAAGGAAGGAGAAATTTCAACCTAAGGAAAATTTGTTGCAAGCAAAGAGAATACCTTCCTCAATAAGAGGGAGTGTTGATTTTTGTGTAGCATCAGAAGGTATTCCCACATGCCAAGAGGCCTCCTAAGTCAACCTAGAAAAATTATGGAAATTAAAATAAAATAAATTTTAATTTTTGGGTTTCATGTTGGCTCAAAATGGACAAGTCGGCCCCACCATGAACAGGTGTGTCTCTTGGGGTAACTGCACCCATTCAACTTGTATATATACATATGATGTGACACTTCATTTGATCAATCACTCATGATCATATCTCTTCTATATTAGCCACACATGGGAGTAAAAAAAGGATGAAGCGACCGAAGTTTGTGTTGATTTTCTAGTGCAATTAAGACTAGTAATGTTTTTCACAATTGATAACTACTTCGAATTATATAGTTAGAGTTCTTCTAGCATTCCAATCATAAAGCAGTTATACATGAAAAACTTCAACCATTCAATTTCATCTAGAGCAATAGAGATCACAATGAATAGTAAACAAGAGACAAGAGACACCAGAAATTAGGCTTCAAGCCAAGGCAAAACAGACAAAGGGAAACCCAACCAATCTTTCCTTATGAGAGAAAAATTATATTCATCAATAGTAGATCAAAGAATATTCCAACAAGATTACAAATCTAACCACAATTTATCCAAGTCAAAACCAATCAATGAAGAAAAAGTCAACTTTGGTCAAAGTATAGGATTGCAACAACAAGGCCAAATTTCGGCCTTTGGAAGCTCTGAAATAAGAGGACATAAATTCAGTCAACATCAATCAAAACACCCCATGCAATTCTGGATCAAATACCTCAGTGAAGGCTGTAATCAATAAGAGTCAATGAGCCAAAAACAAAGATGAATGTTTGGTCAAATAGTGTCAAAGTCCTCTTGCAATTTTCAACCCTCCTTGACAATCATAACCTCAATCAAACAGATGCCAAATAGTCCAAGTCAAACAGAAGAAAGAGGCTAGTCAACACTGGTTTGAAATGTCTCCTTGACTCCTTCGCATGTGTGAGTAGACTTCTGTAGTTTTAGATCAAATTGTGTGATGATGAGATGGTGTAAATGAGGCTCAATGAAGTCATATATATATGTGTGTGTGTGTGTTTGAGAAGTGTTAATCTAGGTTGTCATTGATGTCAATATAGCAATGTTTATGATGGGAAATTCTTTGATACATGATTGCCCATTGATCATAATGCTCACAGTGATGAAAGTTTGATATATGATGATATGATGAGATGGAGGACCCAAGTGGATCAAACAACAGGAGGTCAATTGAACAATAATTGAATAGCAAATGACGTGTTTTCCTAAGATGCTGCATTTTCCTCATGCCATTTTAACGTTGCTTCCAAAAAGGCTTCCCGAGCCATAACTCTCTCTGCCAGCTAGTGAAGAACAATGGTTTTGATGAGACTGTGATGGAACAAGCTTGGGGAGTGCTCTTTGTCCTTTAATTGTATCTTTTCAGACATTTTTTAAATGCTCCTGAATAGGTAATTACACATGTTGAGTGGCTGTTGAGATGTGAAGTGCCTCAAGAGGCGAATATGATAGACATTCAACCTGGAGAATCTACCTTCACAAGTAAAGAACCTCATTATAGTTTTCATTAAAGGGGCATATTTCTTGATTAAATATCTGAAAAGCATGAGGTGAGTGTGTATCTCTGTAAGGCGTCTTTAGGAAAGGCTTGTAGTTTTCAAGATCTTGAGTCATTCCTTTGAACCAATATTCACCATTGTTTGGTAAGCCTGTTGCTATTGAGATGGAGACAACTGAGAAACTAAACTCAATACCAGCAATGACAATAGTCTCTCCTTTCAGTTGTGTTGCTACCCAATCTGTCAGTTGCTCATAAAACCTTGCCCCACTTACCCTTTTGCAAAATTCCAAGCAGTGAACATTCTCAAAGCACTGTTTGATGAAAGGATAGGAGTTTATTGTGTTACAATCTAATGGTTCATATCTGAGAATCCTCCCTCCTTTGTGTTGTCTCTTTCTTTCTGGCAAAGATTCTGTCTCCATGATGACACAAAGTCCTAGCAACAGGAAGTGAAGATAAGATGTGAGGTGAGAATGGAAATGAAGTGATATGTAGGAGATTTTGACAAAACGATGGGAGGGGTTTTAGGAAAGATGAGATGACTTTGAAAACTGATGAAAATGAGTGAAGAAAATAGTGAAAAGATGTTGTTGCTTGCAAGTGAGACCAAGAGGGTTTATGATGAAATTTGCCAAAAATAACTCTAGGAATGAGCTAGGGTTTTACTTTTTCAGTGTTTAAACTTTGTTGAGGTGGATGAACTAGTCAAAATGACTCATTAGACATGTATGTAGGTGTAGGATATCAATTTACATGTTTTGGAGATAAAAAGTTATGATGGCCATTTTCACGCTAACATTTCCCATGCAAAATTTGCTACAAACCCTAACTTGAAAAATCATTGACATGGAATGAAACTGGGAAAGCAAAAGATAAAGGGTGATGGTGTACTTACTTGTTCCTTAGCTTAGAAGACAATTAACCAAGCTTGCAAGTGAAAATTTGAAGACTGGGAGAATTTTGGTGAGTTTTGGGGCACTTTGTTCTATGCACAGCGCAGTGTTCCTACGCACAGAACAATTCATAGAAGCGTCATGCCTGTCTCCTAAGTGCAGCGCAGTGTTTCTACGTGCAATGCCTTCAAATTTTTGCTATTTTCTCCTAGGAAAACAAGTTTTTTGTTTTTTTGGGAAAGAGGGCTTGATGGTAAAGAGTGAATAGGATATGAATGAAAGAGTTATGGGGCTTTTTGAGTTTATATAGGGAAAATTTCCTCACTTTTTCAAAAGGAAAAGAAACCCACCCTCCTTTAGGAACTGACTTTCATTTTATGAAGACAGATTTTACCTTTACCATTGCAAATGTGCTTTTGCTTTCCTGAGTGCTGGAGCTTCCTTTTCTGAAACCTTTGATATCATGAGAATATGAGGAGTGTGTGGATAATCATGATCAATTCTTCGACACTTGCTTTGTCTTGTTTGACTTATTGCTGGTTTTTTTATAGAAATGATGGATTTTGGAGACCCTAGTGACCTAATGGATGACCTAAGACCTAATGGATTGATGATGGTGACAAACCCATTTTCATTGTGAAACCTTCATAAAGTGTGATAAGTGACCAGCATGAGAGAATTTTCAAACAATGACTTCATCTTTAGACCGACCACTCAATGACTAAATTTGTTGTGTAAACCTAGTAACAGAAAAAATTTGATGGTGAAAGCCTGAGAAAACATGGTAAAAGCATTTTTGATCCAGGTGATAGGCTAACAAGACTGACATTAACATTGGGGAAAAAATATGTGAAAAATATGAAAGAAGAGTTCGTGGGAAGATGCATCTATAAGATAAGATAAATGATCAACATCTGATATCTAGGACGATTAGCTATGACATCTACATGGAGAAGGTATGAAGACCTTGATATGTATGTTGGAAACGGAGAACCTTGGTAATGAATGTCTTGGAGATGGATTCATATAGTATATGAATGGATGTTTATGTTGCAAGAAGTTGATGTCATGATGAAAGGCCATCATAAAGACGTAACTTTGATTTGATGTTCATTTTGATATTTGAGAAATCATTTGGTTAGGTTGAAACAGGGCTACCAAAAAAAGGTTGTAGAAGTCAGCTACAACTAGTACTCATGTGATTGGATGGAATATCCTGATAGAATCATGACTTGAAATAAGTAGTTGTATGAAGGATAGCCATATGTGGACTAGAAGGTCACTCCTCGATGAAGAAAATGATGACATGACCATTGGTTCAATAATATGTTTTGTTGAAGGGAAGTGATGAAGAAGATGGTCGATGCCATACGAAAAAGATCTAAAAGAAGAAGGCTCCTTGATGAAGAAGTTGAAGTTCATGACATGATGTCGAAAGGAGGAGCCTTACAAGTAGTTGTTAGTACCATGATCTCCACCAAAGAGCAGATAGCTATTGTTTTTACAAGCCCCTAGTTGAGAGGGAGCTTGTGTATATTCCTTGTATATCAATGATTAGATCCTCCTTGATTGAGAGGGAGTGACGGATATGGTTCTCTACTTCATGTGTCATGCACTAGACTAGGACTAACAGTCATAAGCCTTAGTGAAGACCATGAGGGAGAGATGGAAACATCATTCTTGTCTTCATGTTATGAAGAAAGAATGGAGGATTGGGTAAGCATTTGAATTTCGATACTCTTTGAAGATGTAATAGGGCATCCAATACACAAGAGTAGTCGAAGAGGAAATTCCTTGAGGACGTGTTGTTCTAAGACAAGAATGGTCCTAAAAGGACATACCTTGTGAACATCTGGATTGGGTATGTGCCTTGAGAGACAATGTTGAAAGGTGTTTATTAGTCATTGTCTTGCCAACATTTTGCTCTGATCTCGTGTAGAGATCAAGACCCTCTTATGTGACAATGTTGATTAAAATATGATGAGATGCACTAATATAAGTTGATATGATAGCTTATGAGATGGCTTACCAATTTGATTCTTCTTATGAGAATTATTCAGTATGAAAATGTTCAAGTACCTTGTATGTATTATGAATACCTCCTTAGTTAAGAGGGAGTGTTGAAATGTGTAACTAGGTTTGGTCGTCATAATGTCTATTGTAATCATGATTCTATTTATTTGATACTAAAGAGAAAAGAAATTTATTATTTTCATTCTTGGTGCATGGGTTTCATGCTCAAGATAAATTTATTTATAGGTCAAGCACCCATTGAGTGCTTCTAGGTTTTTCATAGATTTATGAAGTCAAAAAAATCATTTTCATAGATGTAAGACCCCTTTGGGCATGTTGTATCTTGTAAAGGAAACTTTTGTGAAGTCAAAAGTGTCATAAAGACTCTCCAAGACCTTGTCAAACAAGTCATCCTACAAGAAGAATCAAATCGACCTCATGGATAGAAATTTGACCTCCTAAGAAGCCTATATAAGGGAACCTCGACTTCATTTGATGAGACATTCAATCAAGCAAGAAATAAGTTTGATCTCAAGAAGAAAGAAGTTGCAAGATAAGAGGAAAAGAACGAACATCAAGGAGAAAAAGAAAAGAAGCAAGATCAAAGTTTTGGACCTCTCTCTCGTGTTAGGGTTTCTAAAGTTGCAAAAGAAACTGTTGGGGAAGTCGAAGTTGTAGAAGAAATTGTTGGCGAGGTCGAAGTTGTTGGAAGTTACTAAGTTGAACTTGTTGAAAGTTGTTGGGGTCAAAGTTGTTGGAAGTTGCAAGGTCGAACTTGCTGAAAGTTGTTGGGGTCAAAGTTGTTGGAAGTTGCTAGGTTGAAGTTGTTAGAAGCTAACTTTGAGAAGAAAAGTTCATTAAGAAGGAAAGTTGACTTGGTCTTGAAGGGGTGTTTGACAAGGGTCTTAGGTCTTGGAATTCGTCAAATGAACATTCTATAAGAAGAGAATAATTCTTGTGGGTTTCCTCTCAAGAGGAGAGTTTTTGGCCCTGGCTTGCAGCCTACATTTTGTGTCCTCGTCTCATGGATCTTCATAGTTTGGTAGTTGTTTGATGATAAGAACACTAATAATAATCAAGTGAAATAATAAGCTAATCAAGTTAAGTAAAAATGCATCACAAGAAGTTGTCAAAGTAAGAGAAATCACCTAATCTAGTTGCCCCTATATTTCTCAATAGTGGGCGCCCTCAAGGCCAGGGCTACAATGGACCAACTGGAAAAAACAACAAGAACTTAAGTATTATGCATCTAGGTGGACCAAACGTGAATGTTAAGGGCATGTTAATACTTCAAACAAGGATCACATTATGATGTATAACTACACCAAGTCCCGTAAACGTGTTCCCTACCTTGGTAGAGGTGGCTAATGGTCAACCCTATTAGGTGCTTCCAACACTTAAGGGGAAGTGACAGATCCAAGTTACACCCCTCAATCAGTCGTTATTAGTGGAAAAGTATGATAATGGAGGGGAAAAAGCTTCATGGCCAAGTGTCATGGTCAAAGGGACTAGTTGATGGGGAGTCCACATCTTAAGTGAATGAATGTAAGGAGAGAGTAATCATGGAGACGTGAGTTATCCTTCTTGGCCTATTTTTTCCACCCTTCTTATGTGCCTTTAACTTCTTGACAATGCTTTGTATTACCACATATAGCTCAAGGATTAGGGATTTCTCTTTATTATTTAGAATTTATATTACCCCTTAAGATGAGACAATTTGTCACTCATCAGGGCTAGTACCAGGGTTGGAATTTGGATTTCTTTTTACCCATCAAACAATTTTTTTTGACGTTTGGATCAGTATACTACTCATCAGAAAACGTTTATATTTAAAATTGTGCCCATCAAGAATGATGTTTTGATAATAAATTAACCCTTCATCCATAAACTTTTGATTAAAAAATTATTCTTTCACATATATATCATAAAAATACGAAACTAAATTACCATAACACATAAATGAGTCATTGAATCCAAAATCTTATTATTCCTTTATAATTACTAATGATAACATATTTTCTATTTTAAAATATATTTTTTTACATCATAATTTCTCAATAACCAAATTAACATTCAAATTAATATTTAAATTAATTGTCAAAAAAAAATACTTGTTCAAAATAAGTCCCTCAGAAAATACCATACCATGCAATGAAGCCTACTTTGATAACTTTGTTATAATTTTAAACTTGAAATAAATCATAAGAATGGCTTGTTGATTTTGTTTCAGAATAACAAAAAGACCTTGTAAATGCTAAAACACTCTGTGAGAGGATAAAACTTAAAACGAAATACGCTATGCAACTTCACAAGACATGGAAAGAAAGATGTTGTTTGAGGACTTGGTGAGCACTCGGACAATCTCATACCCTTACCTTATGCATGCTGAGGTAAGATCTGATAATTATATCCTCGGTTGAGAAGCTAACTGACTCTATTTTATGATTGCCTTGCATTTATTGATTGAACCACTAGTCTTTGTGCACCTCCTTATCTATATATGGAAAAATGGTTCTTTCCCTACCTCTCATAGAAAGACTTCTTTATGGTGTTATACCATGGATGGGATGGATCGACTTTAGTAGTTCCATTGGGGCCTCACCCAAAGAAAAAAGGCTCCCCACATGAATATAGAACAAGGAAGATTTAGCCATATAGGTTTTGAGGTGCATCTACCTATTCATGTTCGCCAAGCTAGTTTGCAAGTTTGGAAGAGGGTATTACCATTTCGATCGCCACTGATGGACATAGTTCAAAGTATTCAAATGGAAATATGTTAAAATTTATACTAATCAAAAGCACTATATAAACTAGGAATTGTCCTGTAGATCATCACAACATCCATATATAATTTAATGCATGGGAAATGTCACGACTTGTAAAACATATCCTCCATACCATTCTGTATTTTGTTTTGTTATAAAAATGTATTGTGCCTCTTCTCCCTACTCCAAACTCTTCTCCCAAACTGCTATGCAGATCTCATGCATTACAAGATCATATACCCATAGATAATTACGAAAATCCGTGTGTGAAATCATTCATTTCAAACCAGATGAAAAAGGTCCAGAGGGATTTGGAAAGTAATTGGATAAATGCATATTTCTCGGAACCAGACCCTCCAACAGGTGACTGAGATAATCCCATTGGGAGAGGGCGCTCCATTGTTGTTCCTCACCAGCATAAGACAATCATCTAGCAGTCCTGGATTTCTGCATATGTATATGAAGCAAGGAAATTGTGGTTCCTGAGCCATAAGTAAAGATGCTCGAGACCCTGAGCTCTCCACTGGGCGGCGAACTCCCAGATGAACTTAGTTGAGCGCATGGTGATCAATTCTAGCTATCACTGCTCCTCCAGAGTGTGCTTGGAAAATGAAAGAATAGGCAATTCTAGAGGTGATCCTCGAAGTGAGTGACCCTCTTGGGCATCATTATATCCCATTAGCGAATAGAATCAAGATTGTTTATCCAGCCTCACTATCTAGAAAGTTACTGCTAAAGGAGAAGGGGAAGCTAGACTAATAAAAGGCTCCACTGAGTCAGAAGGCTCGCTCAACTAAGTCGCAACAAACTAGTTGAATGTAGGGAAACCACTACAAAATAGTGGATATTCAAACGATTATAGTTACCGAAGAGCAGACAAAATAATACACTTCTAAGGTCATTCCTTTAGGGATCATTTATGCCTTTAGGAATATTTCTGTGACAATATCGAGTGATACACAGTTACAATTAGAGCTCCATGGATCGAATAATTTTTTTTGGGCATAGCAGGAAGTTGTGACCTTCTGAATTCATGTTTACCAAAGCATCATAAGGAAAAGGGGCGAGGTTGTTGAAATATAAGGCAGGGCAGGCACTTAGTGGGTTCGATATGGCAACAACTAATCTTATCAGAATTGGAATTTAGTCAGGGATGCTAATTTGCTTAATTTTCTAGTAAATTGAGGATGGAATCAAAACATTTAAATGCGTACTCACCCATATTTAGCGTTATCTCTTCTTTAATTTCTAGGTGGCGCCTTTGACTGATCTATAGTAGAAGAATACGTGGCAGGGGAATGTTGATCTAAATCACTTATGGACGAGATCCTAGAATTATAATCTGAACATTTTCAACAAATTTGCTCATTATTGTTCATCCAACAAAGCAAACACTATTGCGAACAAATATTACCAAATCAACATATCCCAGAACCGTTGTTGAAATAAGACATTATGACCCTAAAACAAAGGCTACAGGAAAATTCAATCTATGCGATTGAAATGTAGATTTTAAAGTTCATGTTATATCGTTTGAAGAAGAACTTGAATCATTGCTCAAGCTACTAGAACATATGGTTCCCAAAGAAATGATAGGTATTGTAGCTGCTATTAGCGTTACCCCCACCACCCCTTCTGTTTTGTTGTTTCCATTGAAATAATTAACAGGTGATCCATTGTTTTCATTTCATTTCAAAAAATGTACGCCCACAACTGCTAAATTTGAACTCCTCATTGGGAGTTGGTGGAATTCACTGCATATTCGTGTATGTCATTAACTAAATTGGAGAGTTGGTGCACCTAAAAGTCAAATCAGTGAAGCATGTCGAATCTAGAGGCCTAGACCCTGAGCATGAACAGGGTAGTTGCCAAAAAATCTTGGAGTATCAATTGCTATCCCAACGACGTTTTTGAAATAAAATAAATTGTCAAAAAACATTTGGTAAATATCAAGACATGTCATGACAATATAACTTTTTAAACCTTATTTAACGGGCAAAATGCCCTATGTTTGGCATTTTTCTTGTCAAATTCCAACCCTCGTGTTGTAGCGGCTACAACCACCCTCCAAAAATTTTCCATAGCTTCGTTTTGGAGCCTCCCTACCAACCTTCCTCAGCAACATGTCTTGCCTTGTCAAGTACACAAGTTTCAGTAATTTTTTAGCAGATTGTCAGCATGTGCATCATGGCTTGTTGCACCCCCTTCACAGGCTATTTCTTCGGACTTGGTCCAGCTGCAGGCTGAGTAGCTCCCTTAAGAAATTGTGCAATTATGGAGGGGCACCATCCTTCCCTCCAAAAATTGTGCAATCCTGTCTGGCAGCCTACTGGGCTCTAGAATTGCGCAAATCTGCCTATCAAGCTTCACTAAGAAAATTGCGAAATTCCTCCCAGTAGGGCTGCTCAACCTAGAAATTGCAAAATTTTGGGCAACAATCAACTACTCAGCCTATAAATTATGCAATCCCTCTGGGCAGCCCAGCTCCCTCCCATAAATGCCCAAATTTTCCCCTCAGTTGAGCATGTTGTTACATGTGCCATTGAGTTGATCGGTTCCACCCGAAACTGGGAAAACTTGACTTGCATGCATGGGCTCCTTTTTCCCAGAATAGAAAAAAGAAACATGCAAAAAGCATCCCTAGATTTTAGGGATCTATTTTTAGCAGTTGGAGGTTACATGCAAAGATCGTTTTAGAATATTTCCTCCAAGTGTCGCTTTTTCCTAGATTTGTGGCATGCGTGTCATGAGCCTCAAACTTATTTATTTGATGCTTCAGATCTCACTTATTCACATCGTTCTTGGAACTCTAACATCCCACAACACATCCAAGATTCTTTAACACATCTAGCTCAACTATTCACGGTAAGTCCTCTTAACTTGTCTTTTGCAACATTTCTTGATCCATGTGGATCTTCAGATACAATGGCATAGAAAACCTCAAAAATCAAAGTTCTCATAATGAAGTCGACCTAGGACTAGAGCGTAGATCGCGTCGTCCTAATTCCAACGGTGTGAACGACACTTCAATCCGAATCTAGATGATGAAGTTATCGCGAAAATAAGGTTGATTTGTTCCCTAGGAAAATGAGGCATTTTCCTTTAAAAATGTACTTTTAAGCCTTAAAAGGGAATCGCATTGGAAATCATGCAAAGGGCGGACCTTAAGACCCCTGATCGGCAATTACTGAAATATCAGTTCGGAGGAAGGCAATATATATTGGCGATATCGGAACCAGGCAGGGGCTGACTTTCAATTGCGCAACGATATAAAGCGATCGGATCGACGGGATCGTTATTGGCGACTAGCAGACCAGAACCCTGATTGTTGTATGAGCAGGAGGTCGATGTGATCGGCCGATGCCGATATTGGCGATCGACGATCGGTGGTCGACAATCCCTGTTAACGGGATTAGTGACAGAGTGATGTGTCGATTGCAATATCGAGCCCGGACCCGATAAGTATATATGCCCGATTTAATAAATTTGAGGTCTGGGTCTTAAGGATTTGGTCGGATTTTTAGTGTATTACGGGGGTTTTCGTGTATTATCACTTGGAACGATAAAAGCTATCTTTGGGCTTTGTTGCACCAGTTGACCCTTCCATTCAAACGACCTTTATCTTATGCCAAAACAACCCCTATTTAAGAGGGATTTTTCCTAATAGAGACATTATAAAAGTTCGATAGATGGAAAAAAATGGGGAGGAGAGGATTTTCAGCACGTTGTTCGAGGCAGGAGAGCTTTCAGGTGGCCGATAATGCATTTTGTTTGTTTTGGACAAGTTTTAGATGTTTTCAGTCCCTCTCAATGCCACAGACGCATTCATGCTGCCCACTTCTCCATCTGAGTTCTCCTTTTCTCAGCCATCTTTCAGAATAGAGGTATAAGCCTCTTTTGATGTATCAGAGGATTACATTCTCTTCTTTTTATGCCATTTAATAGAAAGGCCTCTCCATTGACAAAGAAGGGCTCGGAGGCATAGTCCGAGTTGGACGAACTTCGTTATCAAGTCTTTGTGTCTTCCTTCATGCTTTTTATGCGTTTCTTCTTATTTTCTTGTGTACACATTATGATTCTGTGTTAAGCTGCAATTTTTACATGTGATTCTTTTCATACATCTATAAGTGAAAGTATCCTGGATCAAGTGGTATCAGAGCATGTCTTTTTTGATGTGAATTGCATGTTTGTATGCTAACAAGAGACAGACTCTGAAGAGGCGAAGGACAATTAGAGCCTTTCGATCCCGAAGCGGGGTGTGCACATTGAAGGAGAAACATGGCAGAAGATGAAGATCATCTTGAAGAGGAGCGCAATTTCCACAAGACTTTCTATTCAATGGTAGAGAATATCAGTCAGCTAGTTTTAAGGCTAGAGAAAGAAGAGGAGAGAAACCTAGAAGGACAAGGTTCAACACATGGGAATGGTGGAGAAGAACCCCTTCCTTCTCCTTCCGGGAGTGAAGGTTCTCCTTCCTCTCACCACCATAATCATAGAAATTCAAAGGATGCATCTAAGAAGCCTTTCTTTAAATTAGATGTTAAATTTGATCTTCCCATGTTTAATGGTGAAAGCAATGCAGAAAAGCTTAATAATTGGATTAGGCAAATTGAGGTCTACTGTAGGATTCAGCAGATCATGGAGGATGAGGCAAAGATTCAGCTGGCCTCTCTACGGCTGAGCAGCACCGCTCTTGTTTGGTGCGAGAGCAGATTACAGAGCAGTAAGAATGTGGCTAAACTCTTTTCCTCATGGTCTGATTTTATTTTTGCGTTAAGGAATAGTTTTATCCCTTAGGATACAAGTAAAAAGCTTTGATGAATTGGTAGTATTTAAGGAAAGGCAAAGGTCAGGATGCTCAGAGTTTTACAAAGGAGTTTAGAAAGCAAGCACTGTATTTGGGTATTGCACTTGATAAACCTGAAGTTGTAACTAAGTATATTGGCTCATTGCATAGCTATATTAGGCATTCATTGTTGTTGTTTGAACCAATCACTATTGACTCAGCCAGCGTAAAGGCAATTCATATTGAGAGCAGGGGAAAAAACGAAAAGGATGATCAGTCCAGAAAGCCATCGTTCAAACCTCCTAATGGGAAAGGAAAGGAGAAGAAAATGGCAGCAACCAAAGAGGGAGAACGACAGTATTGCAATCATTGCAAAAAAAAAGGCCACGATGACGATCCCTATTGGAAACAACACCTAGAAAAGTGTCCAAAGAAGTATGGAGGAAAAGGGAAGTAGAAGACAGTGGCAACGACATAACAAGACCTTGGATCAGATTCTGGAGATGAAGTGTTGATCACAGTGGCGGGAGCAAAAGTTACACTTACACCTCATGTTACTTCTGAATCGCATGAAGGCACCAGTTCTGTAAATGAGTCCCTTCCTAATGATCAAAAGAGAATTGAACTGTTTCATATCAGAGTTGTTGTAAATCACACCAAAGTTGAAACTTTGTTTGATACTGGGTCCCAAGCAAACTTAATTGCAGAATCCCTGGTAAAGAAACTTGGCTTATAAACAAAACCATACCTGAAACCTTACTTGCTTGGATGGATACATGATAAAGCAAAACTGAATGTAGCCAAACAGTGTAAGGTCAAATTTGTAATTGCTTCTAAGCTAGTAGACAAAGTAGAATTGCATGTAATACCATTGGATATTTGTGGCATGGTGTTAGGGAGCCCATACCTGTATGATAGAAAGGCAGTCTTCTTTCGTCATGAAAACAAATACCAAATCATAAAAGATGGGGTAGAATATATAGTAAGGGCTCATCAAAATAGAATTAATGCCAGTCTTGTAAGCGCTAGACAAATGAAAAGACTAGTGAATTCCAGTAAGGGTTGCATGCTTATGGTTGTAAGGGAAAAAGAGGCAGAATTCGTTGATTCTTTCTACGGCTGCGATCAGGAACATAAACAGGAATTATCTGAATCAATTTCTAATTGTGATGAGATGTTTCAAGAACCGAAGGGATTACCTCCGAAGAGGAAAATCCAACATGAAATCCATTTGCAGCATGACGCTCTTTTGCCAAATATTGGCATGTACAGGATGTCGACTATTGAGATGGAGGAAATCAAGAAGCAAGTGCAGGAATTGTTGGACCAAGGGGTCATTAGGCCAAGCACCTCTCCGTGTGGCTCATCGATTGTTTTAGTTCCAAATAAAGACGACACATGGAGGATGTGCGTAGATTACTGCGCGCTAAACAAAATTACAGTGAAAAATCTCTACCCCCTTCCATGCATAGATGATTTATTAGATCAATTAAAAAATGTTGTTTATTTCACCAAGTTGGATTTGCGCAGTGGTTATCACCAAGTCCGAATTGCAGAACAGGACATGTGGAAAACCACCTTCAAGACCAAATAGGGGTTGTTCGAATGGATGGTGATGCCATTCAGACTTTGCAATGCTCCAACCACTTATATGAGGGTCATGAATGATCTCTTTCGACCTTTCATTGATGAATTTGTTCTTGTATATTTAGATGATATACTTGTCTTTAGTAAGAGTTGCGCTGACATGTGTATCATGTAAAGAAAGTGCTTGATGTACTAAAAAAAGAAAAACTCTTTGTAAAATTGTCAAAGTGTGAGTTCGGGAAAACTTCTTTGGGTTACCTAGATCATATCGTTGGTCATAGTCAGTTAAAAATTGATCCCTCTAAAGTTGAAACAATTGTAAATTGGCCTAAGCCTACTAGTGTAACCGAGGTCCGTAGCTTTTTAGGTGCAGTCCAGTATTGGAGGATATTTATTGCTAATTTCTCTGTTATTGCAGCGCCTTTGCACACATTGAAAAGTGTGAAATAGGTCTTCCAATGGGGAGGAAGGCAACAAAAGTCCTTCGTAATATTGAAGGGAAAGATCAGCACCGCACCAGTGTTAGCCTTACCCGATCTCCAACAGCCATTCGAGATCGAAACCGATGCCAACGGTTATGCCATGGGATTTGTACTGATGTAACAAAAGAAGCCGATTTGTTACCATTCTGGGATTCTCAAGTTGTGATAAACTATCCCACTTATGATAAGGAGCTTTATGCCTTGGTGCAGAGTGTGAAAAAGTGGAAACACTACCTAATCGACAAGGAGACCATCATCCATATGGATCATCAGCCCTTGCAGTACCTTCAGTCACAAACTAAGTCACAACAATCTCGTTATTTCAGGTGGATGGGTTTTCTTCAACAGTTTCATCTAGTAATAAAGTATAAGAAGGGCACTAGCAATAAAGTGGCCGATATGCTATCTCGCCCTCCTATTTCTGCTTCTATTATTTTACATAATGCTTCGTTGTCTTTTGAGAATTATGCTGAACAATATGCTAACAATGATGACTTTAAGGAGATTTCTGCAAATTTAACCCATGGTTCACAGGTGGACAACTATCACTTGCAGGGGAAAATGTTGTATCACCTTGGTAAATTGTGTATTCCCACAGTGGAAAGAGTGCATGTAATTCGAGAGGCCCACACCTCTCTTGTGTCTAGACACTTCGGTGTCGAAAAGACTTTATGTCATGTACAAAGATTTTGTTTTTGGCCTCATATGAAAAACATTGTGACTCGCTATGTAAAGGGGTGTGTGATGTGTTCTGTTTCAAAGCCCTCTAATAGAAAACTCGGGCTCTACACACCACTCCCTTTTTCGAGTCATCCATGGGAAAGTGTGTCAATGGACTTTGTAGGAGGTTTACCTTTGTTTAAAAAGAGTCATAACTATTTGTATGTTGTCGTTGATCGTTTTAGCAAGATGTGTATTCTTATGCCTTGTAAAAAGCATATTACTGCAGAGCAGACTGCTTCTCTTTTCTTTCAGCATGTTTGGGTCCATTTTGGATTATCCACACCTATTGTGTCAGATCAGGACTCTCGCATTCTCGGAGAGTTTTGGACCAGTTTGTGGAAGAGGATGGACACCAAATTGAAAAGAAGCACAACATTTCATCCACAGACTGACGAACAGACAAAGGTTGTAAACAGTACCGTGGTACACTTGTTATGAGGCTATTATGGGAAACATTCCAAGTTGTGGGATGAACATCTCCCCTATGTACAACATTCCTACAACTGAGCAGTGCATTCATCTATGCAGCGTTCACCGTTTGAGACAAGATTTGGTTACCTGTCAAAGGAACCTTTTGTTATGGTCTTTGGAAGGGAAGATGGCTCCAGTGGACGTAATGATAGGGACAAAGCTCAGCAGTTCAATCAACGAATCCAATTGATTCACCAAGCATTACAAGAGCAGTTGGAGAAAAGTCAAGCCCGTTACAAGGCTCAACATGACAAACACTGAGTCGACCACCAATTCCAAGTGGGCGACAAAGTATGGTTCCACATCAGCAAGGACAGGATGAAGGGAGAAGGGAAGAAGTTGCGACCCATCCGATATGGTCCATTCACCATATTGGAGAAGATTGGAAACAATGCCTTTTGTCTTGATTTGCCGGTGTATATGCAGATGTACTCAATAGTGAATGTAGAGAACCTAAAGCTGTATGAACCACCATTGATCATGGACATAGATGAGGTGGGAACAGTTCCTACAGTCGATGATTTTGCACCAGAATATCTCGATGAGTTACCGGAGGACATCATCCTTGACAGAAGGACCAGGACTTCACAACGAGGAGATGTGGAATACCTTCGAGTGGGTTTTAAGGGAATGCACCCCAGCAAGGCCAAATGGCTGGAGAAGGAAAAGGTGAGGGAACAATTTCCTCACTTTCCAATTGACTAGTGAAAGCTTTTGGCAGTCCAAAAGCTCCTCAATGAGAAGGATTGATCCAAGTGGATCTTCAGATACAATGGCATGGAAAACCTCAAGAATCAAAGTGCTCAAAATGAAGTCGACCCAGGACCAGAGCGTAGATCTCGTCGTCCTGATTCCAACGGCGTAAACGACACTTCCGAGTCTGGATGATGAAGTTATCACGAAAAGAAGGTTGCTTTGTTCCCTAGGAAAATGAGGCATTTTGCTTTAAAAATGGACTTTTAAGCCTTAAAAGGGAATCACATTGGAAATTGTGCAGTGAGCGGACCTTAAGACCCCCGATCAGCAATTGTCAAAATATCGAGTCGGAGGAAGGCAATATATATCGCGATATCAAAACCAGGCAAAGGCCGACTTGCGATTGCAATCAGCGATATAGAGCGATCGGATCGGCGGGATAGTTATTAGCGATCGGCAGACCAAAACCCCGTGCCATTGTATGAGCGGGATGTTGATGCAATCGGTCGATGCCAATATCGGCAGTCGACAATCCCCGTTAACGGGACTAGTGACAGAGCGATGTGTCAATTGCGATATCGGGCCCAGGCCCGATAAGTATATATGCCCGATTTAATAAATTTGAGGTTCAGGTCTTAAGGATTTGGTCGGATTTTTAGTGTATTACGGGGTTTTCGTGTATTATCGCTTGGAATGATAAAAGCTATCTTTGGGCTTTCTTGCACCCATTAACCTTTCCATTCAAACGGCCTCTATCTTATGCCAAAAATACCTCGATTTAAGAGGGATTTGTCCTAACAGAGACATTATAAAAGCCCAATAGATGGAAGAAAATGGGGAGGAGAATATTTTCAGCACGTTGTTCGAGGCAGGAGAGCTTTCACGTGGCTGACAGTGCATTTTGTCTATTTTGGATAAGTTTTAGATGTTTTCATCCCCTCTCAATGCCATTGACGCATTGGTGCTGCCCACTTCTCCATCTAAGTTCTCCTTTTCTCAACCAACTTTCATAATGGAGGTATAAGCCTCTTTTGATGTATCACATGATTGCATTCTCTTCATTTTATGCCATTTAATATAAAGGCCTCCCCATTGATAGAGCAGGGCCTGGAGACGTAGTTTGAATTAGAAGAACTCTGCTATCAAGTCTTTGTGTCTTCCTATATGCTTTTTATGTGTTTCTTCTATTTTCTTGTGTGCACATTATGATTTTACGTTAAGCTACAATTTTTACATGTGATTCTTTTCATACATCTATAAGTGAAAGTATCCTGGATCATTTTTTTCGCTTTTTGTGTTTTCACTTGTATGAGTGTTGTCTGTTTGGTTGCTGTTAGCACTTGAGACTTCACCTAGGCTGAGATAGACAAACCTCAAAGCTACATCAAACCATTTCACCTCGTAGCTAGCCCTACGAGGTATGAGAAGGCTCTCTCAGGTCAAAACTCGGTGGATTTTTTCAATAGGATGAGTTGACCAATTAGGAACAAGGATTTTAGGCTAGTAAACTGATAAGGGGGATTGATTTAAAGTTTTTGGGTTTTTTGGTGGCAATTGGAGGGAGTGCAATTCAGGGTGCGGGGATTAAGCTCAGTTTTTGCAGGTGGGTCTTTGGGGCAAGGTAGGAGTTTATGCTGATGCCTTTAGCTAAAAGAGATGATCAAGGAGGAAAGAAGAGAAGCTAAAGAGGGCAAACAATGAATTCGAATCCTCTCTAGACAGTGGAAAACATAAATTTTAAACAAAATTGAACGCTGAGCATGGCATGCATGAATTCAAACTTTATCACTTCTTTTGTTTAAATAGCAGCAAGAGATTAAGAAATGGAACACATAAACACACTTACAATAACAGTAGGAAACACAACATCAACATAATAATCCACAAGAATCCACAATGAAGTCTGCAAAACCCTGGCCTTCCTTTTCCTCAAATTGCAGAAAATACAAGTCAACAATACAATAGCACTTCTCCCTCTTGAGTCCAACCTTCCAACCTCTCAAAATGACTAAGAAAACACATAATATAGGCAAGCTAACCTCTTCCCTTGCCTCTAGGGGTCGAGCTCATTCTTCTAGGAGCAGTTTGAACTAATTCCAAACTAAGCACTAGATAATA
>APFE030085925.1:83483-111020 GCA_000404065.3 Pinus taeda
ACACAAACCCTAGCATATTTGCCTACATTAACAACAGCTAAATTCACCATTTCTTTTGCAAATCTTAAAGGAGAAAACCATTAGACATGTCATCATTCACTCATTCCTTGTTATCATGGATGAATTTAGAGCTTACCTGGTCGATTTAGCAGTTGGGAGGGCGATTTGAGTGATTAGGCAAGTTTCTGGCGAACCCAGCTCGAGTGGTCGCACCCCAAACTCGACTGGTCGCACCTCTCTGAGTGGTCGCACCAGTTCTGGAAATGCACGAAGGGAGCAGCTCTGAGTGGTCGCACCCACCCAACTGGTCGCACCTCTATTTCGAGTGGTCGCTTCCCCAGGAAATGACCAAAATCGCTGCAAAATCGCCTTTCTTTGCTCTCTCTTGTGTCTTGCAAGTTTGCAAATGCATAATGAGGCCATGAAGAGGGATTTTTAGTCTTTATAGGTCCACATTAGAAAAATTAAATCATCAAACCCACTTTCAAATGTTGCATGTTTTGACATTTAATTTAACACTGTTTTTTAAGTTTCACTTTGCCTGAAATTGATCTTTTGAGTGTTTTCACTTGGTTCTTTTTGCAGGTTGATTCTCTGATGGACTCTGGCGAGGAAACCAGGGTTGTTGCCGGCATTCTGAAGATTTATGAAAATTTTCCTTATTTTTGCAAATTTCACATGACCTTGGGTTTAAAAACAGAGTTTTTAAATCCAAGGTATAAATGAGCTGTAGCTGATGAAAAATATCAATAGAACATAATTACATACCTCCTTCTGGCTTGCTGGGGACTATTAGACTTTTGACTCATGACCTTGCTGTGATTTTGACCGAAACCCTAGACCTAGACTTGAGATTTCAAGACAAAACTGAAACAAGTGTGACACAAGTTTTTTCAAATGATATGACCTGATTCCAGCAAAGCCAAGAAGGGAACAAGACCAGCTCCTCCATCAGTGTTATGGCATGCCTAACGGGATGCAAAACTGATGTTGATGGGACACCTACATATGCATATGCAAAGAGCTTTTGATCACCGATGGAGGGCTCAAGACCGACACTAACAGTTGCTACGAATGCTTGTTGTCGTTTACATGCATACTAGCCTGTACTAGCACAATTTCAGATTTCTTTGGAATCTCACTGTTGTCGCATGCATGAAATTGTTTTGCACGAACAGTCGTCGATTCAGGGACTCGCTTCACCCACATGCATGTTGTTCCGTTTTCTGAATCTTTCATTCATTGTTTGCATGCACGATCATTCACTCATGCTTACACTTAGTATCGCCATGCATTCACTTTCACATTTGCTTTCAGTTGCCCGCCGATGGGTCTGGGTAGCCTTGGCCCAAACACCGCCTCACCAAGATAGCATTGCACAATACTAAGAGGGAAGGCTCTGTCTTCCTCTCACGAAATGCATATTTCTGCCCAGTGACTGTCCTCCAGTCTTGCATTCTGCAATTCTAAGTAACAGTTGTTGCTAGCCTAGAAAATTACGCAATGCAGTCATTAGGCCTGCAACCATTGCCAACTGAAATTGTGCAATTCGTAATTCCAGCAGCCAGTAGGACAACCTGGATTACGCATTGCGCAACTGTAGCATCTAGCTAGCCTTCCCAGACAACCCATACTTCCTTTTGCATAGTTTTGGCAGCCAGTCTCCCAGCCTCCCTAGAAAAATTGTGCAATCCTTGCCAGTCAATCCCCAGGTATGTTGCATGTCGTTCCTCATGTTTGCTTTGGTTTTCACTGACAAATTTCTTGCCATGCGCGTCGCTTTGTCTCCATATCTAGTAGGTGTTCATCTTCCTCTTATCAGTTCAGGATCAATGGCCTCTAAGAGAGTAGGGTTAAAGGACACTGACGAAAGTGCAACTGGAGTAGCAGTTGAGCGAGTGTCTACAAGTCTGTCGATCTATGAAGACAACAAGTTGATTGTAGACAAAGAAATCAATCTAAAATGGTAAGAGTTCAATGATGCATTTGCAGGCACACTTGGGGAAGACCTCGAAGACCACCAAGTCTATGTGAACATCCACAAGTCCGGCTTGTACCCCATTGCATGCAGGTATCTTGTGTTCCCATGCCCAGACATGATACATTGGATCATCTTGCACACTGATCCTGAGACGATGACATTGAGAAGTGTCAACGAGACGAGGATTGCTACCTTCAGGGTACAGGATAATGATGAGATGTATCAGATGTCGAAGCCCATGATCACCATGGAGACACCCTTCAGCTTACCTAGTAGCAATGTCAACTCCAAAGATATCTTAAAGAGCTAGGTGAAGGAGCTGGCTAAATCTAGGATGATACCCAACCAAGTCTACAAGATGAAGATACTACGAAAGGCGTATCAATATTTGGTCATCTTTGCATGTCGTCTGTATGGCCAAGAAAGCATGGAAACCTTCCCACGGAGTTTGGTGATTGCGTTGGACCAACTGGCGAGAGAAGGCAAAGCATGCAACTAGTCTGACATGTTGTCTCACCAACTGAAGGAACAAGTAGCAAGGGCTTGACAGCTGACCAAAGGTATGCAAGAAGAAATCTACATGTCCGCTTACATCTTGGATGCAATCTGTGCCCGTCAGGAGTTCCCGGGCTTGAAGTGGGCATGGACACCGATGGAGACCTCTGTGAACACTTATTGTAAGATGTTGTCTGAATGCAGCTTTAGAGGAGTTATCACATAGTTGTCCAATCATTTTTTCACCCCGGTTTACAAGATGATATTCGAACAGGATCCACCCTTTATGTCAAAGGCAACAATGGAAGCATTGATCGACATAGCTAATTAGTATGCCTCACCGTCCGGCGCCTTCATACAGATGCACAGTGCGGAGAAGCCTCTACATGTTCTACTGAAGTTTTCCTTGGACAAACTCGTCTTGCAAGAAGTAACATATCACATCTCAGCAGGATTATCACCTAGGTTGCACCAGAAGAAGAAAGCACCTTGGCATGCTTTTCCATTGCACATCGGATTATACAAGATACAGAGTTTGAAGCATGTGGATGTCGAAGCAGAACAGATGAAGAAATATCCATTCGACGCCTTAAGTTACAATCTGTATGACTCACATTGTCTTGTGAAAGACTACGTCATGACAATACAGTTTAACTGGATCCACGGGGCATGTCGTTGGGCGGAGGAAGACCCATGGAGAGATTGTTACAACTCCTCCAGACTCAATGAACCGGTCGGCCTCGTTGTGGAATGGATAGCAAAGCAACATCTCGGAGAGCACCAAAAGCAGCAGCAACAAAGGTAAACATATCAGTATGCGAGAAACGCAAGAGGAAGATAGTCGACAGCATGGAGGAAGAGGAAAGCTGTAAGTTCGGAGCAGACCCACTTGCGCAAAAAGCAACTTTGGCAATAGAGGAAAAGAGGAAACAATGCGACAAGAGAAATGCGCAAAGGTAGAGAGAGAAACGGAGAATGGAAGAAACAGAGGAGTTGCATGAGTTGAAGGAGCAACTCTGGAAGGAACAGGGGTTGAGCAAACATGAGAAGGAAGTGTAGTGAGAACAGGTACAACAAGGGGTGCAACTTGTACAAAAAAATGAAATTGCACCCATATAGGTAGTAGACTCATTAGAACAGCTGGCATCAAACAGGGTGAACCATTTTGTCTCACATGGGCACATATGCATTGTAATGTATTGTCTTGTCAAGTGTAAGTTCAAGTGTCGATAGTTGGATGTAACAGTCATAAGGTAGATGAAGAGTCATGAGGGTAGACGAATTGTCACAAAGGGGAATGTCAAGGGCAACCCCACCCTTTGTTATCTATATAGTCCCTTTGCTATCTATTTTTTTACGCATGCATGTGTAGCTATTTCTGTATATGTATGTATAAATCTTCCTGAAATGTGTTGTTGGCTTAACCATCACTTTGGATTGCTAGCTTATTTTCCTTCCATGTTGTGATGCATCTTTTCTCCTGTGTTCCCTTCTTAACTCCGTGCTATCACAGGTTTTTAAGGGGCGCACTCATGATTCGAATTGGATCCATAAAGAATGATTAAACAGAGCCATGGTTGTACCAGGTCGGGACAGACTTCAAAGAATTTACAACAGTGATCAAGAACACCTCTGAACCAGTGGCAATGGCAGCCCGCGTGGAACGACGAGGACCTCGGTCAAAGCGTGCTGACCGAGGCCCATGGAGACTGCGCGGGAGGCGAATTTAGCCCCTGGGAGGCTCAGATCGGGAAACAGAGGAGGTTTTTGAGCGCAATTAACCGAAAAGCCCCAAATTGGTGAAGCCCCAAGCACTCGGTCACATGAGAGCCGGGAAAACCGTGGGAAAAAGCTAAAGCGTTAAAGGCAGGACCCTCTCCAAAACCGGCAGTATTGATCGGGGGAGTCCATGGGCGGTAAGTTGTTTCGAAGGAAAAGGAGCGATTCCACTCAGTACCTGATGCATGGAAAGTGGAGGAGAGAGAAAACCGCTGCTCATCGCACGCTAACGGTCGAGCAAGTCAACCGCGCGGGACGAGCGAACAACGTCGGATCTAGGGGCTCCAGATCTAACGGCTGAGATTGCACCCAATGGGGAAAGCGGAATCGACGGGGGATTAAGCCGCAGTTTCTAAAGATGTGATGTTTGATTTGACTGCCAAGGTGGCACAAGACTCATTCCACGACGTAGTGGAAAAACTGAATCGACGAAACAAATTGGCGCAGCTGCAGGAGGACATGTGGCCACTCCCTGTGAGCCTGATGATGACACTGAACAGGGAACTCCAAGCGAAGCTGTAGCAGGCGATCCGACGGGAAGTGGGAAGAGGAATTGAAGCACCATGGGTACGAATGGCCTTAAAGGCATGCAGAGGAAAAGTAAGAAACAACCAGAACCCTAAGAGGAGGACGGAACACAGAAAGGAAGAACAGAGAGAAGGAAGTTAGTGAAGCAACAACAAAACGGAAGATAGAGGGCCGAGCTGACCGAAGGCAGCATTGAGCACCAGAGAGCTTGAGGGATTGAAGCCATCCCAGAGAGGATCTGTCTAGATTGAACACCACATTGGGCTCTCTCCATTATAGACCAAAAGGTCACAGAGCTGGTAAGGAAAAGAGTATGCGTACTCTAGTGGCTTGGGAAATCCAAGAACCACCCTGCCAAGCAAATTCCATTTTAGGAGGACTCACATTGAGCTCCTTCATTGTAATTCTCTGCTTCAAGACACAATAAAAGAAGGCCCCCACTGAAAGCTAGACTAGAGATGTAGCCCTGGAGGATAGGGTGAACTCCTTATTAAATTTGTGTTCTTGTATTTGCTTACTGTGTTTCTCTGCTATTTTCCATTTCAAGTGTCTGTGTATTTGCAATCTGATCGATCCGTTGCTTAAATAACATAGACACGCACACCAACATATGAGTCTGTAATACCTTCATTTAATAAATCTTTAACTGAGGTCACTCACAGGGTGATTATCAGATCAAGTGGTATCAGAGCTCTAGGCGGTAAGGTTAGACAAGCTTGTGTTGGTTTAGTTGTTGAATTCTCACTAGATCAAAGCTCAAATTAGGAGAATGAGAGTTGGTCGAAACTAATCCTGAAATTGGGAGAGTCCATCCTCGGAAGACAATGTCAGAGGAAGGTTCTATGGGGCCAGACCCTCAATTCATAGAGAGTTTCCTAGCTATAAATTCTACGGTAGAAGAAATGTATAAGGACTTTAGAAAGCATAAGGATGAAGATTCATCAGGTTCTAAACAAGATAAAGAAGAAGATGAGTCTCATTCCCATGACCAGTCAAAAGGAAAAGGGAAAGAGGAAAGCTTTCTCACACCTCCTAATAGCCATGTGCATAATAAGAAAGCATCTTTGATCAAGCTAGATGTTAAATTTGATTTGCCTATATATGATGGAGAGCTAAATGCTGAAAAATTAGACAATTGGATTAGGCAAATTGATGTGTATTTCGGAGTGCAAAACATTGACTCAGACAAGAGAAAAATTCAGCGGGCAAGCCTACGCCTAGGAGGCACTGCCTTGGTTTGGTGGGAAGGCAGAACCCAAGTTGACATGAAGAGACATGGGAAGACTATTTCTGTCTAGAGTGACTTTGTTTCTGCAATCAAGAAGCAGTTCTATCCACTGGCCTACATGCAAAAAGCCATGATGAGTTGGAAAAATATTCGACAATTGAAAGGGAAAAATGTGCAAGGGTACACTCAAGAATTTAGAAAGAGAGAATTGATTCTAGGGATCTCATTAGACTCACCAAAGACTCTTTTAAAGTACATTGGTGGTCTACACAACTACATGATGCATACCATCCTCATGTTTAATCTCACTAGTATAGATGAGGTATTTGTACAAGCTACTCATCTAGAAGCTAGAGGAAAGAATGAAATCCAGAAGTTGGGGGACCATCCCAACCCACTGTAAGCAAGAGCAAGGAGAAAAAAAAACATAAGTGGAAAGCAAGGAAGGCTAACGCTGCACAAAAAAACAAAGCTTCATGCACTCATTGTAAAAAGGAGGGGCATGATGATGAGCATTGTTGGATTTTGCATCCAGAGCTGAAACCTAAGAAGCCCGAGGGCAAAAAGAAGAAGATTGTTGCAACTATTCAGAAAGATTTGGGGTCAGACTTGGGAGATGAAACAATCATTGCAGCCACAAGTATAAAAGGTAAGAATTATGAAGCATCTACTAGTAATTCTGCTCAAACTATTATTGATAAAGAACATGAGAGAAAAAGACATGAGTTTTTTCATATTCAAGTTATTTCAAAACATCAAAAGATTGATACTTTGTTTGATAGTGGCTCACAAGTAAATTTGATTTCTGAAGCAATTGTAAAGAAATTTGGATTAGCAACTACACCTCACAAGAAACCATACCCATTAGGATGGTTAAATGATAAAGCACAACTACAAGTGACTAGATAGTGCAAACTCAAGTTTTCTTTTGGGTTAGCATTTGTAAATGAGGTTGAGTTAGACATAATTCCTTTCGATATATGTGGAATTGTTTTAGGAAGTCCTCACTTGTATGATAGAAAAGCTATTTTCTATAAAGTTGAGAACAAGAATCTACTTGTTAAAGATGGAATCGAATACTTTGTGAGAGCTCACAAGTTCAAGAATAATTATACTCTCATAAATTTTGGGCAGATGAAAAGAATGATAAATTCATGCAAACAATTCTTACTAATGGTTGTAAAGGAAAAGAAACCTGATAAAACCAATGTATTTGAGGGTTGTAATGCAAAGCAGCACGCTGATATAGAAACGATTGTTTCAGAGTATGATGTTCTGTTTTAGGAACCTAAAGGTCTGCCACCCAAAAAGGAAATAGTACATGATTTTATTTTGTAGCAAGATGTTCCATTGCCTAACATTGGAATGTACAGGTTGTCTACTTTAGAAAATGCTGAAATCAAGAAGCAGGTGCAGGAGTTTCTCAGGAAGGGGTTCATCAGGCCTAGCACATCCCCATGTGGCTCACCAATCATTTTGGTGAGAAAAAAAGATGGCTCTAGGAGAATGTGCATTGACTACCAAGCACTGAATAAGATAACAATAAAAAATCGTTATCCCCTTCCTCGCATAGATGATCTTTTAGATCAATTGAAGGAAGTTGTTTATTTCACCAAGCTGGATTTGCATAGTGGATACCATCAGGTTAGAGTTGCAGAGCAAGATGCATGGAAGGTTGCTTTCAAAACAAAGCAGGGATTATATGAGTGGTTGGTTATGCCTTTTGGATTGACCAATGCCCCTGCTACTTTCATGAGATTAATGAATGATGTACTCAAGCCTTTTCTTGATGATTTTGTTATTGTGTGTCTGGATGACATTATGATTTTTAGTAAAACGTGGGAAGAACACTTGAGGCATGTTAAGCAGGCATTAAATGTTTTGAAAAGAGAAAAACTTTATGTTAAACTCTCAAAATGTGAATTTGGAAAAACATCTCTAAATTATTTGGGTCATATAGTAGGGGGTGGTAAATTGAAAATAGATCCCTCTAAAGTGGCAATCATTGTAAACTGGCCTAAACCCAAGTCTACTACAGAAGTGAGAAACTTCTTAGGAGCAGCACAATATTGGAGGAAGTTCATTTCTAATTTTTCCTCAATTGCAACTCCCTTACATGCTTTGATAGGATTGAACAAGGTGTTTCAATGAGGAGGAAAATATCAAAAGCCTTCGACATCTTGAAAGAAAAGATTAGTACGGCACCTGTACTAGCACTGCCTGATCTACAAAGACCGTTTGAAATCCAAACAGATGCCAGTGACTATGCCATGGGAGCAATGTTGACATAGCACAGTAAACCCATATGTTATCATTCTGAAACTTTTAATCCTGCAATAGTTAACTATCCTACATATGATAAAGAATTGTATGCAGTAGTTCAGAGTGTGAAAAAATGGAAACATTACTTAATGGGCAAAGAGATAGTAATACATATTGATCATCAACCACTTAAATATCTGCACTCCCAAACTAAGTTGCAACAATCAAGACACTACATATGGATGGGTTTTCTACAACAGTTTCATTTAGTCATCAGATATAAAAAGGGCATACATAACAAAGTTGCAGACATGTTATCTAGACCCATTATAAATGCATCTACTATATTTAAGCATAATTCGGTACTACATGAAAGCTACATTGAACAATATGCTTAAGATATAGACTTTAAACATGTTTATGCAACTTTGAGTCAAGGCAAAAAGGTAGAAGAATTGGATTATCATATGAAGGACTGACTCTTATATCATTGTGGGAAACTCTGCATTCCACAAATTGAGAAAGTATAAATAATTAGAGAGGCACACACTTCTCTAATATCAGGTCACTTTGGGGTAAGTAAAACAGTTGCACAGCTGCAAAGATTTTGCTATTGGTCGAAAATGAATGAGACAATTTCTAGATATGTAAAAGGGTGTACTATGTGTGCTAAAAGCAAGCCCAGCAATAGAAAACTAGGCTTGTACACTCCCCTATCAGTTCCTTCTCATCGTTGGAAAAGCGTTTCTGTGGATTTTGTTGGAGGAATGCCTAAGTCTAGAAAAGGTCATGATTATCTATATGTGGTTGTGGATAGGTTCAGCAAAATGTGTATTTTGGTACCTTGTAATAAACAAATTACAGCTGAACAAACTGCAAAACTATTCTTTGAACATGTATGGGTTCATTTTGGATTACCCACTTCTATTGTATATGATCGAGACACCTGATTTGTGGAGAAGCTTTGGTCAAGTCTCTGGGATCTGATGGACACCCAACTGAAGAAAAGCACAGCTTTTCATCCACAACCCAATGGCCAGACATAAGTAGTTAACATGACAGTGATCCAGTTACTCAGGGGATATTGCAGCAAACATCCTAAGCTTTGGGATGAACATTTGTGTTATGTGTAGCATGCTTACAACAGAGCAAAACACTCTTCTACATAGAGATATCCTTTTGAGACCTATTTTGGTTTCATACCAAGGTCTCCTTTGGATTTTGTCTTTGGAAAAGATACCACAATTGATGGACACAATGATGTGGATAGGGCAACTAGGTTCATTGAACAAATCCAGGAGATCCACCAGGCAATACAGCAACAACTGAAAAAGAGCCAAGCCAAATACAAGGCAAGGCATGACAAGCATCGGATGGAGCATGGTTTTCAAGTTGGAGACCAGGTCTCGCTGTACATCAACAAAGACAAGATGCAAGGTGAAGGTAAAAAGTTAAAGCCTATCAGATATGGACTTTTTAAGATACTTGAGAAGATTGGTGGAAATGCTTTTCGCCTTGATCTACCAGCTTACATGCACATCTACTCAGTCGTAAATGCAAATTGCTTGAGATTACTTGAAACTTCAATGATTGAGGATCCTGAAGAGCAAAGTCAATTGCCTTCTATTGATGACCTGCTACCCGAATATCTTAACGGATTGCAGGAAGACACAGTGTTGGACAGGAAGGCGAGGACGACACACATAGAAGATGTTGAGTACCTCAAAATTGGACTTAAAGGTTCGAAGCTGAGTAGTGAAAAGTGGATTGAGATTGGGCAAGTGAGACAGTAGTACCCTCACTTAGTCGATGCTTGAAAAAAAACCAACTTTTGGTGGTCCAAAAGCTTTTCAGTGGGAAGATCATGATCCGAATTGGATCCATAAAGAATGATTAAACAGAGCCATGGTTGTACCAGGTCAAGACAGACTTCAAAGAATTTACAATAGCAATCAAGAACACCTCTGAACCAGTGGCAATGGCAGCCAACGTGGAACGACGAGGACCTCGGTCAAAGCGCGCTGACCGAGGCCCATGGAGATTGCACGGGAGGCGAATTTAGCCTCTGGGAGGCCCGGATCGAAAAACAGAGGAGGTTCTTGATGCGCGATTAGCCGAAAAACCCCAAATTGGTGAATCCCCAAGTGCTCGGTCGCATGAGAGCCAGGAAAACCGTGGGATAAAGCTAAAGCGCTAAAGGCAGGACCCGCTCCAAAACCAGCGTATTGATCGGGGGCGTCCATGGGCGATGAGTTGTTTCGAAGGAAAAGGAGCAATTCCACTCAGCACCTGATGTGTGGCAAGTGGAGGAGAGAGAAAACCGCAGCTCATCGCACGCTAACGATGGAGCAAGTCAACCGTGCAGGAAGAGTGAACGACATCGGATCTCGGGGCTCTAGATCTAACGACTGAGGTTGCACCCAATGCAGAAAGCGGAATCAACGGTGGATTAAGCCGCAGTTTGTAAAGATGTGACATCCGATTTGACTGCCAAGGTGGCAAAAGACTCATTCCACGATGTAACGGAAAAACCAAACCGACGAAACGAATTGGCGTAGCTGCAGGAGGACATGTGGCCACTCCCTGTGAGCCTGATGATGACGCTGAACAGGGAACTCCAAGCGAAGCTGTAGCAGACAATCTGACGAGAAGTGGGAAGAGGAATCGAAGCGCCATGGCTATGAATGGCCTTAAAGCCATGCACAGGAAAAGCATAAAACAACGAAAACCCCGAGAGGAGGACATAACACAGAAAGGAAGAACAAAGAGAAGGAAGCCAGTGAAGCAACAGCAGAACGAAAGACAGAGGGCTGAGCTGACCAAAGGCAGCATCGAACACCAGAGAGCTTGAGCGGTTCAAGCCATCCCAGAGAGGATCTGTTCGGACTGAGCACCACATTGGGCTCTCTCCATTATAGACCAGAAGGTCACAGAGCTGGTAAGGAAAAGAGTATGCGTACTCTAGTGGCTTGGGAAATCCAAGAACCACCATGCCAAGCAATTTCTGTTTCAGGAGGACTCACATTGAGCTCCTTCATTGTAATTCTCTGCTTCAAGACACAATAAAAGAAGGCCACCACTGAAAGTTGGACCGGAGATGTAGCCCTGGAGGATAGGTTGAACTCCGTATTAAATTTTTGTGTTTTGGTATTTTCTTACTGTGTTTCTCTACTGTTTTCCATTTCAAGTGTCTGTGTATTTGCAATTTGATCGCTCTGTTGCTTAAATAACATAGACACACACACACCAACATATGAATCTGTAATACCTTCATTTAATACATCTTTAACTGAGGTCACTCACAGGGTGATTATCAGATCAACTCACCTCACCCTCTGTTTGTTAGAACTGCTCGTGCACCTTCCTTGACTTACTGCATATATCACACCCTTGCTACCAACAAGGACATCTTACTTGCCTCTGTGCGAAACTGCGGTCAAGGAATTACCGTAAGACCCACTGCTGGGACTCCTACACCAAATGGTCTGAGGTCTAATTGGGACCTCTTACCGCGGAGACCCCCTGACATGTTGGTGGGTCTAGCACCGTTAACATTTTTGGCGCTAGAAGAAGGGCTAGATGACAAGCTGTTTCCTCTCATCCTGTTTTGAACCTTTGCACATCTATCATGGAGTCTTGCACTCTCAACCCTCCTCGATGTTTTTCTCATTCCGAACCTGTTACCATCTCGAGGGAGGTTTTTTATCTCTTGTCTACATAGACATATGATGGTGAACGCAAAGTGGCCTGGCCTATGTTCTTGCATGACTTCCTTGCCATGCTTCATGAGGAAGATGGATGTTCTGATGAACAGGCCAATTTGCTGCTTGCATACACACTTCGCGAATCCCCACATACGTGGTTGTGTAGCCTAGCAGCTAACAGCGTGCACTCACTTGAGCACTTCTGTGATTTCATTGAAGATACGTTCCATCATTTTGATCAAGAACATCTTGACCACAAACTGTTACAACAATGGAAGGCTCTGGATGAATCGCCTATGGATTTTTGGTAGCGCTTCCGTGATTTGCAGTTTCAAGCTCCAAAAAGCCAGATGAAATTTCCTTATCTTTGGGATAGATTCGAGTACTGTCTTAACAAATCAGTCCATCCCAGGAAGAAGTTTGAGCCCTAGCCTCACTCAGCGTACTTCAGCGATGGAGCTACACAATCACAGACAAAAGCAGTGACTGTCTGCCATCCCTTCATCAAACAGTTCCACCACTGCAGAGTGACACGGGAGATTAGGCACACACATCTATTCAACTGTCACATCCTCCCAACATCACTTCGCTTAATTTGCACACAGATTTGGTTGTGAGTCCATCAAGTTGTCATATGCATTTTGTACCACAACCGTAGTCTTCATACTCGGATGATCCTCCGGATGATATTGTCTTGTGTTCATCCATTATGGACTCTACACTTGTTGTGAACGAGGATCAAGACATCGACGGAGTTGGTGTTGCACAACCAACATGCGTTGTCATTCACGAAGTGTATGACAGGGTGCTTGAGCATCAACACTCGGCAAAGGATCACTCCCTTCTGTCCGAGCCTCCTCCGTTCTTTCCTGACATCTTGGGTGAACCTGCCATCCATGATTTCGCATGTGTATATTCATCTATGGATGCATCCATTGTTTATCACTCGTAGGATAGAATGGATGTCAATCCATCATCCGACAATGGAGAGGATAAATTATTCATTGAAAATCCATTTGACCTTTCATCTGCCTTTCCCGGAAACATAGAGGATGGATTTGTCCATTTCTCATCTACCCCTCTGTTTGATTTATCAGATCATGAGGATGTCGATGAAATCGTTGATTTTTCTGATCATAGCTTTCGTGATCCATTTACTCCCATATCCAATCACGATCATGATTCTATCGCGGTTGATTTTTCGAAGCCACCTATTTATGATGATCTATATGATCATGAAGTCAAAACATAACAAACTGTTGAGGCACTTCAGCCCAAGCTGATGGTTATGTCAGGCCCTCACTGTCCTGCGGTTGGTTACGCTTCCAATCAAGAAATTATTCAATCACCCAAGGCTCCTCATCACTCATATGTATTCATTGAAGATCAATCTCACACACAGATCATGCTTCCTCCACTCGAAATGCACGATCACATCGCTCATGCATTGGAGGAATCCTACATTGCAAACACACATTCACGACACAAGTTGTCTTTGTTTCTTTCATTTGGTTGCATGTCACAGTCAAAAGTATGCGTATGCTTCACATCTGCACATAGTGTCGCATAGCACCGTGATAAGTCCACGAACCACATGTCATGTACTTGCACTCACTTATGTCCTGTGGACACATTTAAACATGAGGTGTGTTTGTCTTCATTGTTATATCTTGTTTGTTAGTTCGCACAACTGGGTTGATCGTGGACCAAGACTTCACCAACATGGGTCAACTAATGATAATGGCTACATTGGAAATATCACTTCACGTGATCAAGCCCATGCACGTTAGCTTAGGAGTAGTAGTGTTTTCTTTCAGTGTGTTTGCTTGCATGCCTACTTTCTTTATTGCTTTGCATGTTTGTTTGTATGCTTGTTTATTTTCTTACTCACTTTTTTTTCGCATTTACTTATACTTCTGCTTTGCTTTGTTGTTTGTTTGCTTGTTTTTGTTCATAGGTTAGTTTCGCATGAAACCGTGTGCGACTCTTAAAACAAGTTGGGTAAAGTACAAGAGGCCTTGTGCAGCTATCTACTTGGTTATCTGTCATGCTGCCTATGTGTGAAGAACTTGTTACTTTTGGTCCATGATACGTCGATGGAAAATACGTACTGTTTGAAGTGAACCTTGGTGAAAACACAACGCTTGCACGCTAACTAGTATCACCTACTCTAGTCGGTTGTTTTTGGGTTAACCCTTGGTAGTGCAGTCAAGTAGAGTAAGGTGAGGGGGAAAACCTTAAAAAGTATGTCAGAGGTATATAATAAACTACTTCTCTAAAGGAACAACCTCTTTTTCTCTTAATAATTCGGGATCCCTCTTCCACCTCTAAAATGAATAAGTGCTATGCTTAAAAATGAAAAAAATGAAAAAGTGAAAAATTTCGAAAAAAATGAAAAATGAATAAGGTGAAAGAAGAGAAAGGCTTCCTGCGCAAAGAGGAGATGCAAGTAACTCCACCGAGGTACTGACTAGGCTCGTTGGTAGCGGAACGATGCTTGTTTTCCTGTGTGACTCCACCAACATCCTATCCAGGCCTGCTGGCAGTGGAGAAACACTAGAGATGAAACTAAGACTCTGATGACTATATTGCTTATGCACCAATATACCCCTCAACCCCAATCAAAACAATTGTGTTGCCTTGGCTTGGAATGTGTTTCAATTAACCAAGAGCTTGGCAGATGCTACATCTTACAATCAAGCTAGTGTGAAAACCAAGATGAACTGAGAATTGAACAATACTTCCACAGGTGTTAGACTTGCTTTTCACAAACAAGGTCCATTCAGAGAGTTGGACTTCTACTAGTGTGTCGCCAAGTGTTGTAGCAGCTACAACCACCCTCCAAAATTTTTCCTTAGCTTTGTTTTGGAGCCTCCCTACCAACCTTCCCCAGCAGCATGTCTTGCCTTGTCAAGTACACAAGCTTCACTAATTTTCTAGCAGATTATCAGCCTATGCATCATGGCTTGTTGCACCCCCCTCATAGGTTGTTTCTCCAGACTTGGTCCAGCTGCAGGCTGAGCATCTCCCTCAAGAAATTGTGTGATTTTGAAGGGGAACCAGCCTTCCCTCCAGAAATTGTGCAATCCTGTCTGGCAGCCTGCTAGGCTCAAAAAATCCGCAAATATGCCCCTCAAACTTCATTGAGAAAATTGTGCAATTCCTCCCAGTAGGGTTGCTCAGCCTAGAAATTGCGCAATCCCTCTGGGAAACCAGCCTAACTCCCTCCCAGAAATGCGCAAATTTTCCCCTTATCTGAGCAGGTCGTTGCATGTGCCATTGAATTGGCTGGTTCCACTCAGGACCAGGAAAAGTTGCATGCATGGGCTGCTTTTTCCTGTAATAGCAAAAAGAAACATACAAAAAGCATCCCTAGATTTTATGGATCTATTTTTAGTGGCTGGAGGTTACATGCAAAGATTGTTTTAGAATCTTTCCTCCAAGTGTCGCTTTTTCCTAGATTTGTGGCATGTGTATCATGAGCCTCAAACTTATTTATTCGACGCTTCAAAGCTCATTTATTCACATCGATCTTGGAGCTTTGACGTCCCACAACACATCTAGGAGTCTTCGACACATCCAACTCAACTATTCATGGTTAAGTCCTCTTAACTTGTCTTTTGCAGCATTTCTGTCGCTTTTTGTGTTTTCATTTGTGAGTGTTGTCTACTTGATTCCTGTGAATGCTTGTTGTCATTTACATGCATACTAGCTTGTACTAGCACCATTTCAGTTTGCGTTAGCATCTCACTGCTCTCACATGCATGAAACTGTTTTGCACGAACAGTCGCCAATTTAGCGACTCGCTTCACCCACATGCATGTTGTTCCATTTTCTGAATCTTTCATTCACTATTTTCATGCATGATCATTCACTCCTACTTACACTCAGTAGCACCATGCATTCACTTTCACATTTTCTTTCAGTTACCCACCAACGGGTCTAGGCAGCCTTGGCCTGGACTCTACCTCACCAAAACAACATTGTGCAATCCTAAGAGAGAAGGCTTTGTATTCCTCTCCGGAAATGCACATTTCTGCCCAGTGATTGCCCTCCAGTTTTGCATTGTGCAATTCTAAGGGACAGTGACTATTGGATCAAAAAATTGCGCAATGCAGTCACTAGGCTTGCAACCATTGCCAACTGAAATTGCGCATTGCACAGTTCTAGTAGCCAACAGGACAGCTTGGATTGCACATTGCACAATTCCACCAACCAGCAAGCGTCCCTAGACAGCCCAAACTGCCTTTTGCATAGTTCTGGCATCTAGTCTCCCAG
Source organism: Pinus taeda (assembly GCA_000404065.3). Classification (NCBI taxonomy): domain Eukaryota; kingdom Viridiplantae; phylum Streptophyta; class Pinopsida; order Pinales; family Pinaceae; genus Pinus; species Pinus taeda. The sequence continues at coordinate 99,739 of APFE030085925.1, forward strand.
CCGCCCAGGAAAAATTATGCAATCCTTGCCAGTTAATTCCCAGGTATGTTGCATGTCGTTCCTCAAGTTTTCTTTAGTTTTTGCTGATAGATTTCTTTCCATGCATGTCGCTTTGTCTTTAGATCTAGAAGCTGTTTGTCCACCTCTTAGCAGTTCTGGATCAATGGCCTCCAAGGGAGCATGATCAAAGGACACTGACGGAAGTGCAACTGGAGTAGCAGTTGAGTGAGTGTCTACAATTCTGTCGATCTATGAAGACACAAAGTTGATTATAGACAAGGACATCAAGTTGAAATGGCAAGAGGTCAATGATGCATTTGTAGGCACATTTAGGGAAGACCTCAAAGACTGCCAAGTCTATGTGAACATCCACAAGTCCAGCTTGTACCGGATTTCATGCAAGTATCTCGTGCTCCCATGTGCAGACATGATACATTGGATTGTCTTGCACACTGATCCTGAGACGATGACATTGAGCAGTGTCAGCAAGACGGAGATTGCTACCTTTAGGGCACAAGATTATGATGAGATGTATCAAATGTCGAAGCCTGTGATCACCATGGAGACACCCTTCAGCTTACCCAACAACAATACCAACTCCAGAGATATCTTGAAGAACTGGGTGAAGGAGCCGACTAAATTCAGGATGACACCCAACCAAGTCTACAAGATGAAGATACTACGGAAGGCATATCAATACTTGGTCATCTTTGCATGTCGCCTATATGGCCAAGAAATCACGGAAACATTCCCACAGAGTTGGGTGAGGACGTTAGACCAACTGGCTAGAGAAGGCAAAGTATGCAACTGGTCTGACATGTTGGCTCACTATCTGAAGGAATAGGTAACAAGGGCTCAACAACCGCCCAAAGGTATGCAAGCATAAATCTACATGTCCACTTACATCTTGGATGCAATCTGTGCCCGTTAGGAGTTCCCGGGCTTGAAGTGGGCATGGACACCGACGAAGACCTCTCTGAACACTTATTGTAAGATGTTGTTTGAATGCAGCTTCAGAGGAGTTATCACACAGTTGTCCGATCATTTTGTCACCTCGGTTTACAAGATGATATCGAATAGGATCCACCCTACATGTCGAAGGCAACAATGGAGACACAGATCGACATAGCTGATTGATATGCCTCACCAAAAGGCACCTTTATACGGATATACAGTGCGGAGAAGCCTTTCATGTTCTACCGAAGTTTTCCTTGGACAAACTTGTCATGCAGGAAGTAGCATATCACATCTCGGCAGGATTATCAGTTAGGCTGCACTAGAAGAAGAAGGCACCTTGGCCCGCTCTTATATTGCGCATCAAGTTATACAAGATACGAAGTTTCAAGCATGCGAATGTTGAAGTATAACAAATTAATAAATATCCATTCAACGCCCAAAGTTACAATATGTATGACCTGCATTGTCTTATGAAAGACCACTGCATGAGAGTAAAGTTTAACTGGATCCACGGGGCATGTCATTGGGTGGAGGAAGACCCATGGAGATATTGTTACAACTCCTCCAGACTCAATGAACCGGTTGGCCTTGTTGTGGAATGGATAGCGAAGCAGCATCCCAGAGAGCACCAGAAGCAACAACAGTAGAGGTAAACATACCAGTGCACGAAAAAGGCAAGAGGAAGATTGTCGACAGCATGGAAGAAGAGAAAAGTTGCAAGTTTTGAGCATACCCACTTGTGTAGAAAGCAACTTTGGCAATAGAGGCAAAGAGGCAACATTGCAACAAGAGAAACGCACAAAGGCAGAGAGAGAAATGGAAACTCGAAGAAACAGAGAAGGAGTTGCATGAGTTGAAGGAGAAACTCTGGAAGGAACGGGAACTACGCAAACAAGAGAAGGAAGCGCAACAGGAACAGGTACAGCACAGGGCGCAAATTGTACAGACAAATGAAATTATGCTCGTATAGTTAGTAGACTCATCATAACAACTGACATCATGCAGACAGGGTGAACCATCGTAGGAGCAGGACTTCGCTCAGGATATAGAGCAAGCACTTGAACATATGGATATGGATATGGAGCAACAGGAGTTAGAGCAAGATATCGACCTCATGCCTCACCACCAAGAGGATGACCCACCAGCTTCACCGCATCCAGAAAAGGAGCAAGTCCCAAGCAACCAAGGAGATACTGAGATCCTTGGAGATCAGCCGGAAGGAGAGATGCACAACATCTCATTCCACGAGTCTCAATATAGAGTTATGCAGCCTCACAAAGTGTCGACTCTGGAGGATCATACATCTCCTGCGTAGTTTGAGAAACGAGCGATCGTGTCTAACATGCACAAACATCCAACAGCATTGGTCGATGCTACCAGAGCATATGCCAAAGCCACTAGCTCGAGTGTTTGCTTCTTGATAGCTGAGAACGAGCGAATGGCTAAGGAACTATAGACGGCCAAGCAGGGAGGAGAATTGGTTACAGGATCTGTCCGAGTAGAATTGAAGAAGGCAATAATGGATGAAGTATTGTCCCTTGACACAGTCATGCGGACGTTGTATTCCAAGTTTGGCACCGTGCATAAGGCAGTCGTCCATCTCAACAGTTGGTAGTAGCGATGTGCTAGAAGAGCATGTATCTTGTTGAATGTGCATGTTGTTGTTGATTACATGTAAACATGGAGGATGAGATACAAGGGAGCCCCGTTTCACTTGCCTAAGATGATGAAGCCCAGAGCAGTTGCGCTAAAGGCATTGTTGCACTAAAAATTGTCACCTGACATTCTGTTGTCTGTGTGAGTTCATTACCACTCATACTTTCCCCCTCTACAAGTCTGAAGCATCAGTTCCTCATATCAAGCCTTGAAAGTAAGAGAAAATCCCTCAAAGTCTTTAAAACTCTGGTTCCACACTTTCTATTTGTATTACCTGCGGTCCCGCACCTAATGGTTAAGTTGCCTGCACACCTGACCGCTCTGTCTCTGTGTTAAAGGTGCAGACCTCTGTAAAAGTTAAAAGGCGCGAGTATACTTTAAAAAAACTCACTTTTAGTCATTTCTAGAAGCTTCTGGAAGGAATCTTGAGGTGGCAAGTTCACTCTCTTAAGGTTCATGCATCCCATATCTTAAGGAGCTAACCCCTTGATGTGAGGAGCTTATGCCTTTGAAGGAGGATTCTATCCCTTCATAGGTGGACCTGTAACCTCCTCCTCTGCACTATAAAAAGAAGCATTGGGCTAGTTACTGGGGAGGTTAGAAGCTGTATATTCTTGAGGTGAAATGTTATTGGAACTTAGTCTTCTTTAGTTGAGTTTTTATGAAGAAAGATTACATACCTCTAAGTTCTCATTTGGAAGAGTGCAAGGCTTGTCAAAGTAAAGGAAATCCCTGTTTCGGACCCCAGGAAGAGCTTGTTCAACATCAAGGTTGAAAAGGTTGTAAGGTTGTTCTACTTCAAAGTTAATACAAATAAATTTGTTTTTCTCAATAAGATGTTGATTCATGGTTTATTTTATGGATTCCTTGATCACCATAATAGACATGATTTATGATATTTGCTATCCAAGTGCTATTTAATGTTTGCTTTTTTGTGATTGCAGGTCCTCAAAGGTAACTTTTTCGAATGATTGGAGGGTAACTCTTTCAAACGATCAAAGGATGACTACTACAAACAAGCATTGGATCTAAGGTAGGATCTTAACACCTTTGTAGTATTTACCTATAAATCGCATATGTCTAGAGAAAGATAGGTTTGTTTATTTGTTTGTTGCTAGACTATCTTCTGATACTAGGGAGATCGGCCTTGTCCGCAATATCGATTTATCTGGCCAACAGGCACGCACCCGGAGTCAGATCTGGAGCTATGAAGAGATCCTGCAGCTCATCACTAGTCTAAAGGCTTCCCATGCATGTGTATTCAAGAGTATGGATGTTGTTGTGCATGCGCATGCGGTTCCATCTATTGGGACACTCACCCAGGCAAAGATAAAGGCACAGGTTCGACTAGAGCTTGACTCGTACTTTAACGAGTTGATGCACATAGCCACCAATCCAGACTTGTCAATCAGTGCAGACACCATGCACAAGTATGTTGTTGATCCGACCGCATTCAAGACAATGATGCGCATGCTATTAGACAAGTTGGACAGAGGAGCCCAAGCAGTGTACCCGGATGCTATGGAGGCAAGAGTTCATTTCCAGAAAGATGTAACCTTAGAGTACACGGACACCATCACAGACTACCGAGATTGGCATCAGTTCACTACTATCGACCACCCTAAGGATGTCAAAGAGTGGGTCTTCCAACAGTTGTTTGAGTGATAGTGATGTCTTGCATGTCTTTATCAAGCCATTTTGTCTCACATGGGTACATGTGCATTGTAATGTAACGTCTTGTCAAGTGTAAGTTCAAGTGTCGATAGTTGGATGCAACAATCATAGGGTAGATGAAGAGTCATGAGGGTAGACGAACTGTCACAAAGGGGAATGTCAAAGGCCACCCCACCCTTTTATATATGTAGTCCCTCATAACTCATTATATAGGCTTTTGGTCAGCCAAGCTTCCGATAGGACTATCCTAGAGAGAGCTTGGACAATATTGTAATGAGAATTGGCTTCTCCATTGCGCAGAGCTAGTATATCTCTTTGGAGGAAAAGGCAGTTGTGGTTGTAACATTCCATTGTCGGAACTAGTGGTTGGACATGGATGTATTGTATGACTGGAACTTACACTCCTTAATATAATAGAGCCAACACGTTTTATGCATATTTTGTATTGTATTTCAGCGATCTTGAGTACTCTAAATGGTATATGTATCTGTTTTCTTACGCATGCCTATGTAGCTATTTTTGTGTATGTGTGTATGAATATTTTTGAAATGTGTTGTTCGTTTAACCATCACTTTGGATTGCTAGCTTACTTGCTTTCCATATTGTGATGCATCTTTTCTCATGCGTTCCCTTCTTAACTCCGTGATATCACAGGTTTCCAAGGGGCGCATTCACCTCACCCTCCATGTGTTAGAACTGCTCATGCACCTTCCTTCATTTACTGCATATGTCACACCCTTGCTACCAACAGGGACATCTTACTTGCCTCTGTGCGAAACCGCGTCCAAGGCATTACCGTACGACCCACTGCTGGGACTCCTACACCAAACGATATGAGGTCTAATTGGGACCTCTTATCGGGGAGATCCCCTGACATGTTGGCAGGTCCAACACCATCAACACCTGGTTGGGACATGCAAGGGTTCCCTTTGATGTGAAGGAGCATCACATGTTCATGTTGGGACTAAGAAGAAATGGGGGAATTTTTTTCTAAATTTTGTCTAAATATAGGGATATTGCACAAAGGAAGGTTGATACCATGCACAGTAGGCTACACGGATGCTCGAAAAACCAAATTGTTGTGCGATGGAGGCCAAGATGATTGTGTGGTAATTGAAATATCCCTTGGCATATAGGGTATCCTCCAGTTGTGCAGGATGGTTAGACATGGGCAAAGGTGGAAATTCAGCTCGGTATGGTTCAACAGACTATTTAAGCTTTGCATGTACGAGGAAAAATCATCAAAGTGAGTTGGATGGAGATTCCCTAGAATCAAGCGTTGAAGACAAAGGCTATATAAAGGGTTGTTGTTGATGATTGAGGGTTTTGTTGGTTGATCATTGGTCGATGTGATTTTGGTTCTACTATGTTCTATTTGATGTTATTTTGTATTGTTAATGTTATTTGATACTATTTTTGTTTTATTTTCTAATAGTGTGAATGATAAATGTTGAGGCTCCAATAATTTGTCAATATGTTGTTATTATCTACTCAATGTATTTTAATGGCGTTGGCCATATTGGTACTATATGAATAATCATAGCCTAAGCTTTTGTAGTCGGACGTATGGAGCTATTATATAGTTGGCAATTTAATGTTTAATACAAATGTGAATTGTCCAAAGGTATTGTTCCAAATTTATGGTTTTGTTGTTTTATGCTTTCTCAATGGTGAAATCAATGAATGAGCTATTGGGTATGCGCAAGGTTTCTGACAATTTTTTGTGTGAATACTTTCTGTGTAAATAATTATCACTACATAAATGAATGAACCCTGTTCCTTTTATTGTTTTATGTCAGAGCTATTTTTGTGCATAGACAATGAAGGATTGTTGGACATTTACTTTTATGGTTAATTCATATTTTATGTGTGACCAATACTTGTCGTAGATATTGGGAATATGCTAATGTATGCACTAAGGGTTTTTGAAAGTAATTATATTTAATGGGTTTGTCTTCGACCTATGGAAACTACACTTGGTTGGTTTGGGTTACTGTGAGCCAAAGTTGTCTCCATTTCCCCTATCTCCTTGCATAACCTTCAAAGGTTTTGCAAGCCCATGAGCATACCACGGGTGACACCTCACATGCTTGCGAGTTGAAAATGTGTGTAATTGAGGGGGCTTTATTGACATATTTTTGAACCCTGGGTCATTTCCCCCATGCACCTAACAAATGGTTCCACTATCGAGACTTAAAGGTCTATAGTCGAAGAGCGTACGTGGAGGTTGACCAGAGAATAAATTATATGACATTTGGACCAAAAGCGATCTGAATTCACGATGGAACAAACTAGGAAACTATGAATTTGTTAAAATTGGAAACTAGGGGAAAACTTCATGTGGGTCATCTTATTCATGGCTGATAATATTTTTATTAGATTCCTCTCATTGAGAGGTGTAAGATTGATATAAAGATCATCCGATTCCGATAAGTATTCATGGAGATATGAATTTATTTTGATTATGGAATTATTATCAAGCCGACCTACAACTCATGTAGGCTCAGAAGCCCAACAGTTGCATCTATTCAAAAACCAACATTGTGTATAAATATAGGAGGAATTTTCCTCATTTGGACTCACTCATCTCATCACATCTCTCTCTCTCTCTACGGTGCAGAAAAGAGTCTCTTCTCTACTGCACAGAAAAGGGTCTCTCCCTCACACATGTGAAGCCTAAAGCTGCGAAAACTAAAGCTGCAACTGCAGAAGTAAAGTTTGACCTATGTAGACTAGAATATCTCCTCATCTGAACTGCGTTGTAGGTTCATTTGAACCTCCTCTGGAAGCCGCAACTTTTGGTGGTGGAATCAAGCCGATCCGACGGTCAGTTTGTGAGATATCGTCTACCCTATTTTGATGATGAAGCCACTAATACTGATGTTGCTGATCTAGGGTTTTCTACTGCTGATATAAATCAAATTTATTGTACTATTTATCTCTGTTGAATTATTGAAGATAAAAGAATATTTGATCAAAGGGTTTTCCCACACGTTGTGGGGTTTGTCCCTGGCTAGCTGCCACATCTTGTGTCTCTTGTTCTTGGCTTGTTTTTTGTCGATCGTTTAATGTTCTATCTGCACTTTACTTTATGTACATGTGATTGCTAATGTGTGGAATATAATAAGAAAAATAAGTAAATTGTTATAAGCATAGAACATACCATAACCTAACATGGAATCAAAGCTGAGGTGAAGACAAAGCCCAAGCAAGAGCAAGAGCAATCACCAAAGAGAAGATTGGTAAGGCTATCTTAAAAGAACTACGAGGTCCTCAACACTCTCTCCTGCCGAAAACAAGCTCCGTGAGAAGGCAGACTGTCATGGATGGAAGATGCCTATCGATCTAACCCTAAAAGATCGAGTGTTGGACCATGTAAGAGGCAATATTGTTGATCCTCCATCAAATGCATCTACTGTTGCCAGGAACAAATGGAAAACCGGAGAAGTTAAAACAAGAATATCATCCGGGACTCTATTGACAAGCACTTGGTGGCCTACATCTCCAACCTGAACACCTCCAAGGAAATCTATGATAGACTGGTGATTTTAATTAAAGTAAATGATGTAAATAAAGTTTTGTTTCTTAGAAATAAGCTAAAGGAAATTAAGAAGGGTAAAGATGAGAGTATGCAAGCATACTTCTTAAGGATCACCAAAATCAGGAATGATCTCCTATCTATTGGGGAGGCTATTACTAACAAGGAAATGACACTCACGACTCTTTGAGGATTACCATCTGAATGGTACGTGTTCAGGACTACTCTTCTGAACAATGATGTAATTCTTGGTTTCAAGGAATTAATAGCTAGATGAATTCAAAAAGAAACAAGGGTAGAAGAGCAAGAAATGCCCATGCCTAATGGTACTCCTGCTGCCTTTTCTTCTCATGCTAAGAAAATAAATAATTCCAGGACTAAATCAAAAGGAAAGGTTGGACCTAAGGATGGAAGAAAAGGACGATGTTACATCTGCGATAAAGTAGGTCACTATGCAAGGGAGTGCCCTGATGGAAAAGACTCACATTGGGACGATGATCAAAATCCCTCTGATGGCAATCAAAGGAATGACAAATTCAATAGCAAAGATAAGAGGAAAGTTGGGAATCAAGGAAAAGGACAACCATTCAAGAAGGTTAGAAATTCCAGGATGTATTAAATGCACCCGACCTCAAAAAGAACCTGGTGTCGATCTCGGCAATGGAAGACAAAGGCTACAAGGTAACCTTCAGCGATGGCAAGGTACATATATGGAAAAATAATGTTAAAGATGCCTTTACTCTTGGGTTTCATGTTGATTCATTATATCAGGTCGATGGAAGTCCGCTAGGTGTCATATCTTATGACACATCTCTTGAGTCCGAACTTTGGCATCAGAGGTTTGCCCACCATCATTATAAAGCTCTACCCGGTGTAAGACAAATGGTGACAGGGATGCCCGAATTCCGAGTAGAGAAAGAAGGTGTTTTTCCAGGATGTGTCGAAGGAAAGCTCAAAAGGGGACCATTCCCCTCAAGCCAAAGCAAGACCTCCAATATATTATAGTTGGTTCACTCAGGCATATATGAGGCTGGCATTAAGAGGGAGACTACTACACCACATACTCCTGAGCAGAATGGTGTGGCAGAAAGGAAGAACTGCATGATTATGGAAGCTGTCCGGACCATGCTACATGATCAAAGACTTCTGAAGTTTCTATGGGCTGAAGCTGCAAACATTGCCGTATATGTACAAAATTGATGCCCTCATCAAGCATTGGGTTCCAAGACTCCTGAAGAAAAGTTCACCGGTAAGAAACCTGATGTTTCTCATTTTAGAATTTTTGGAAGCCCTGTATATTTTCATGTGCCGAAAGAGAAAATAAATAAATTGGGTGCATCTAGAAAGAAGGGAATTTTCGTGGGCTATGGTCAAAATACTAAAGGCTATAGAATCTATGTAGCCGGTCAAAGGGAAGTCGTGATTAGTCATGATGTCACCTTTGATGAAGATATGGCTCTCAGCAAGGTGGACAATCTTCCGACTTTGAGGATCTCTCAAGAAACCGACACTAGGGAACTGAAAGAAAAGGATGATGAATCAATGCCTGATGTAGAAGAACCCATGGATCTGATTGATCCTTCTCCACATGAACCCTCCTCTTCTAGAAAGAGGCCTTCATGGCTTAGGGGGCTACTTGATGATGCTAAAGGACATGCTGAACCCCGAGGAACCTTCTGCGAAAGTAAGAAACCTAACATGTATCAGGGATACCTAACCATCATGAGCACGATCATACAAAATGAGCCTCCATCATTCTCAGATGTCGTCAAGTATCAAGTATGGAAGGATGCTATGACCGAAGAATATGAGTCTATTATGAAGAATGATGTCTGGGAAATAGTTCCCAGACCCCAGGACAAGACAGTTGTTACTTCCAAATGGCTTTACAAGATAAAGCATGCAGTAGATGGAAGTACGGAAAGGTATAAGGCTCTTTTTGTTGCTCATGGTTTCTCCCAGAAGGAAGTTATAGACTATGATGAGATATTTTCACCTGTTGCCAGATATATGACCATCCGCTCAATCATAGCCCTTGCCTCTTCACAAGGATGGAACCTACATCAGATGGATGTCAGGACCGCGTTCTTGCACGACTCGATCAAAGAAGAGGTCTACGTGGAGAAATCCGAAGGATTTGAGATTTATGATCGAAAATCTCATGTATGCAAGTTGAAGAAGGCTCTCTATGGGCTGAAGTAAGCACCTCGAGCATGGCATGTGACGATCGATAGCTACTTGATGAAGTTGGGATTCACTAGGAGTGAAGCCGATCCTAACCTTTACTTTAAGGTTGAAGATGAAAAACCTCTCATACTAGTGTTGTATGTGGATGACCTCTTTCTAATAAGTGCAGATCCTCTCATTCACAAATGTAAGAGGGAGTTGGCTTCTGAATTTGAAATGAAGGACCAAGGACTTGAAGTATGGAAGAAGCCAGGGGAAATTTTCCTATCTCAAGGAAAAGATGTGGTAAAGATATTGGAAATATTCGGTATGATGGACTGCAAACCTATGACTACATCTAGGATCTTAACTTTTAGAAGTTATATGGTAGTGATGTCTGACCAGATTTGGGAAATGCCTCTGAGTTTCATAAACTCATTCGCATTGATGTTCTTGGTGAACCTCCGTCCGAACATATGTTTTGCAGTTAGCATTGTGAGCTCATATTTGGTTGAGCCTCATTTGATTGATGCCAAGAATCTTTTGAGATATCTTTGTGGCACAATTACTAATGGGTTAATATACACTGCCGAAGATGTGAGACTACTTGGATATAATGATGTTGATTGGGCAGGGAGTGTGGTGGACCGTATGATCACTTCCGGGTGTTGTTTCACCTTGGGATCTACTTCAATATCCTGGATGAGCAGGAAGTAGAAGTCGATGACTTTGAGCACTGCCAAAGCATAATATATTGTTACTAGCATGGCCTCCTGTGAGGCAGTCTGGTTGCGAAAGCTCTTTAGTGAGTTGTTTGGATTGACATCGGATACCACTGTGATTCTATGTAACAACCAGAGGTGGGATTCAATTATTGAGGAATCCCGTATTCGTCGATTGCTCCAGCAGATAGACATCATCTAGGATATGGTAAGTCGATGAGCAAGGAGGCTCCATCACATTAAGATGATGTATAGGTTGATACACCTTGTCAAAGCCCCAAGGAAAGATCTAATCTGTGATTTTCCCAGATGAATTGGAATCATCAAGAAACCCTTGTACAAGGGTCTTGCATGTTGCATACATTGAGCTCTGGGAGCTCTGAGGGCTTGTGGTTCTTACTGGAGCAACATACGACCACAAGGTGACTCACCCTCCCCTGGTGGTGCACATTGGAATAAGATGATTCACTCTCTTGTGGGACAAGATGATTCGCTCTCTTGTGGAACAGGATGATTCGCTCTCCTGTGTAGCAGGATGATTAGTTCTCTTGTGAGGCCTGGATTGATGT
>APFE030085925.1:111040-151399 GCA_000404065.3 Pinus taeda
TTGTATCTACCGTACTCCCTATGCTAGGATGACCTCCATTGATCTGGGATCAATGATACTGGTCTGGGACCAGTGGTAGGAGTTGTACCATACTATGACATTGACTTCTGGTCGGTTGAGATTGGTCTAGGATCAGTGGTACATACTCTGAGACTGACTTCGTGTCAGTGCAGTACTGGTCTGGGACCAGTGAGAGTGGTACATACTATGACGCTAACTTTGGGTCGGTTGAGGTTGGTCTGGGACTAGTGGTACACTCTCTGAGACTGCGATACTGGTCTGGGACTAGTGGTAGGAGTGGTACTTACTATGAAGTTGACTTCAGGTCGGTTGAGACTGGTCTGGGACTAGTGGTACGCACTTTGAGACTGACTTTGAGTCCGTGGAGGATGTTACTGGTCTGGGACCAGTGGTAGGAGTTGTACATACATACTATGACGCTAACTTCGGGTCGGTTGAGACTGGTCTAGGCCCAGTGGTACATACTCTAAGGCTGACTTTGAGTCAGTATGATACATCCTCGATCATTTCTTCTTCTTCATAATTCGGACAAAAGCAGAGCAGAACAAAACAAAGCAGAGAAATGCATAACAAAGCTCAGAACAAGACAAAGCAAAAAAAGTAGAATAGAGCAGAGCAGGGCAAGGGTCAGGTTGTACAGGGCAGTGCATTTGATGGATGAATAGTAATGGCTGATAGACAAATTGCAGATGAAGTTCTCCCTGGTCGAGAGGGAGTGTTAAAATTGGAACCTAGGGAAAAACTTCATGTGGCTCATCTTATTCATGGCTAATAATATTTTTATTAGATTCCTCTCGTCGAGAGGTGTAAGATTGATATAAAGATCATCCGATTCCGATAAGTATTCATGGAGATATGAATTTATTTTGATTATGGAATTATTATCAAGCCGACCTACAACTCATGTAAACTCAGAAGCCCAACAGTCACATGTATTCAAACACCAACGTTGTGTATAAATATAGGAGGAATTTTCCTCATTTGGACTCACTCATCTCATCACATCTCTCTCTCTCTCTACTGCACAGAAAAGGGCCTCTCCCTCACATATGTGAAGCCGGAAGCCACCAAAACTGACGCTGCAACTGTAGAAATAAAGTTTGACCTGCGTGGACTAGAAAATCTCCTCATCTGAACTGCGCTATAGGTTCATCTGAACCTCCTCTGGAAGCTGCAACTTTTGGTGGTGGAATCAAGCCGATCCGACAGTCGGTTTGTGAGATATCGTCTGCCCTAGTTTGATGATGAAGCCACTAATACTGATGTTGTTGATCTAGGGTTTGCTACTGCTGATATAAATTAGATTTATTGTACTATTTCTCTTTGCTGAATTATTGAAGATAAAAGAATATTAGATCAAAGGGTTTCCCCACACATTGTGGGGTTTGTCCCTAGCTAGCCGCCACATCTTGTGTCTCTTGTTTTGGCTTGTTTTCTGTCGATCGTTTAATGTTCTATCTACACTTTACTTTATGTACATGTGATTGCTAATCTGTGGAATATAATAAGAAAAAGAAGTAAAATGTTATAAGCATAGAACATACCATAACTTAACAGAATTTCTCCAAAAGAATGGTTGCAGAGCTACCTCTTTTTTGAGTTCTACAAAATCTTCTTTATGGAGTTTCCCATCATCCTATGGGTGTGGCTCAAACACTAGGCAGAGCAACGAGGACTAACGACTCAGCCAGAGCCTTACCATTGGATGTTAGAGTTGCTACAAAGAGTAAATATTGTAAGTAATTCCATATCTAGAGTTGTTTATTTTTTGTTAATTAGTGTGTTAGAAGGATACATAGTAGAACTTGTAGTAGAGTCCACCTAGTCCTTCAGTTAAGCTAAACGAGGTTTCTTCAAGGAACTATGGTGTAGGTAGTTAAGGATACTATCAACTTGGATTAAAATGCTATTTGCGACAAGGGAGTAATGTCGTTGGACCATGACACCATGAGAAGCTAAATCTCTATGTGAGATGAGAAACCAAGGGGTTAAACAGGGAATAGCTTGAAGCAGATACAGGACAAGGGGTGCGAAGAGTGGTGGAGAAATAAAGAAGTGTGTAATATCTAAGGCTCCAAAGGAAAAGTAGGGAAGGATGTTGAGAAAGAGACCAATGATTTGGGATGCAGTTGATTCTGTGCTAGAAGAAGATTTGAAAATAGGGTAGAGATCTCCCAAAAGGCGAAGAATTGTCAATGGCATGGTCAATCTAGGAGCAACGGAGACTTTCTTGTTGTCCCTAAGAGTGGGTGAGGTGAGCAATACAATTTTCACTCTACGTAGTGGGACCATGTATGTTCGCAGTTCAGATATAGGTAAGTGAACTACGACGGAATCGATCTTTGATAAAAGATTCAAAAGGAGGCATGTCACACAAAATCTAACACTACAAGGAAAATACCTTCTAGCGGCAGTTATAACGGACGTTTTTAGTGTTATAAAATTGTCAAAAGAATATCCGCTAAATTTATTTATTTATTTATTTATTATTATTATTATTATTTTAGCAGAGCTTATAACATAACTTCATCACAACTAAAAAATATGGGCAGCTGGAGGTTTTAGCGAATGTTTTTTTAGTGGTGCGCTTCATGGAAAAATAGCACTGGTGTGCTAGATATATAAAAGTAGCGGGGTTTCATACATAACTAAAACCACCGAGGCATTAAATGAAAAGAACATCGGTGCATGAAATGTATACTTCCCCAGTGTGTATATATTAACAAAATGCCTTGTGGCGTTCTTTTCAGGAACAACTCCAGGGAAGGCAAAAAAATATTGCAAAACCGATGCTTTTATTTAAACTCGTAGTTCCAATGCATATGGTTTGTATAAAAGCACTGGTGCACTAATGATATAAACGAGTAAGTGATGTTAATTTTCATAATGCACCAAGGCTAGATATAAAATTATATAGCATCGGGACATTAGTTCCATGAAAGCACTGGTGCTTTAAGAATTACAATGCACTGGGGCATTCATTGCAAACAATATAGGTGCTTGAATAATTAAACGCCGCAATGTTGTGGTTTTCGTAAAAGGCATCGTCCATGCAAAATAATGTCGTAATGGTGATTTTAGATAACATAGTGCACCGGTGCGTGTTTATGTTATGGATGCACCGGTTTTTTGTATGACATTTTCCTTTTTTTAGAAACATTGACCTATGACAGTGCAATTATTGTGATCTTTTAAATTTGTTATTCATTGAAAAAACGACATATATCTTATAACAATATTCATATAGATAAAATTTTTATTAGTGCATTTGTAAATGATATTTGGATTAATTTGTTATATTATCAGATTTCGCATCTCTTCATTATAATATCTAATCATCCATATATTTAATCAATAGTGTAGCATTTCACGACAACATTGGATAATGCAATAAAATAAATTAAAATGTATTTTATTATATATCAATAAGAGGTTCTTTGTAATACAAAATAGGATTGTTATTGTTAACCCCTTGTCTTTCAATTCAGACATTATGTCCGTTACATTAAACAAAATGTTTGATTATCACAGACAATTATTTCAAAAAATTCAACAACTTGCATTGATATCCAAATAGATCATCATTCTTCATGGGAACCGTTATCAGTGCTTGAGTTACTTCCATGATTTGGGTTATTTGTATGAATGTTTTTTTATTGAATCAATTGTTTTCATCTTATAAGAAGAGTTTCAGCGTAAATCACATGTAGAAAACCTTTGTCGATGTGTTTCGAACCAACTAGTGTGGTTCATCATCAGGACAAGTTGAGGAGTCAGATCATGGCTGCATATTAAATAGGGAGAGCAGATCTTCCCAACGGCTAGGTTGACCATCAACGGCTTCCGTTGATGGTCAACCTAGTCGTTGGGAAGATCTGCTCTCCCTATTTAATATGCAGCCATGATCTGACTCCTCAACTTGTCCTGACGATGAACCACACTAGTTGGTTCGAAACACATCGACAAAGGTTTTCTACATGTGATTTACGCCGAAACTCTTCTTATAATTGTTATGGATCACAGAAGCGTCAATTCAACAATTGTTTTCATCTTCTTGATCTTGTTACATCTGCAAATATAAAAATAAAGTGCAATGAGTGTATGTGAGAATAATGAAAATTGAAATAAATAATATAGATCAATGTAAATCGAATAACAATGTACCATAGCAAGAAGTAACTCATGAACTGTACACATGGTTTCAAATCCAAGTCTCATGCCTTGTTGCAACAACTCTTATGTTGGTGTAGTTCCATACTTTGTTTCCTGTAAGTTTTATAACCCATTATAAATCATAGGTTTAATATAAAGAATTTTTTTGTTTTATTATTTATAAACTTAAAGAAGTAAAAGAACATAGATACTTACAAATTCCACAATTAATTTTTGATATGCCAACATATACTCATAACCCGTATTTAACCCAATGTTAATCAATTCTTCTGATGGTTATTTTTGGATGTTAACATCTATTTGAAGACATTCAAGGATTGTTGTTGTCAAACAACTTAAAATATACAAAAATGAAACATTGGGTTATTATAAGGAAATATTAACAATTACTCACAAACTTTGATATCAAATATTTTCTTTAATTGTCTTGTTTTATGTGTTGAATGAGTTCCATTTTGTTTTATTTTCTACAAGAAAATACTTGAAAATTAATATTTAATGTTAAATTATTTGTTTATATGTACAAAGTTAATCATGATTATATCCATTTCTTTGACCATCTCCTTGTACACTTTTTTCGACATTCCTACTAGCATGTTTCACATATTAGCTCGTTGATCCTTTGGGATTTTCATAATCTTCCTGAAAAAAATAATAAACTATTGTTATATTGATATATGAAAACTAAATATAACAAAATTGATATTAATAAATAAATGTTTTGTAGTAATATATACATATAATTCTAGAAAATCATTTTAATTAAGAATATTATCTTTTGAATGATTATTTTTTATTGTTGTAAAGATTTTTCTATTGCAATTCTGATAGGTCTCATTGATCATTTCTCTGGAAACATTTCCTTTAGTTTAGTTATAATTTGGTTCTTGGAATCATTGGATTTATTTTTGTATTGTAAGTGGAAAATATGTCTATAGGTTCACTCCACTATATCCTTCATAGTTTTGTAAAAAATATTGGCTCTTTCATTAACCTCCAACACCACTCCAAATGAGCTAAAGATCAATTCATCGTGATTCACATGTTCTATAATTTTTCTTTTCGAAGAACAACATTGATCTTTTCATTTGTTGTTTTTCCCTGTAGAACATTAAACATATATGTAGTAATAGATTCTTTGAAATATGTTATCTAATATTCATCAATATATTATTAATGAAAATTAAAAAAAAAATCATATTGAATAGTATTTTTTTCATTCGGTTGATTCAACCTTTTGTAATTTTTCTATCAAGCTTTTACCCTCTTCTACACTTAGATTAGAAATAACCTTATCGACCTTCATTTTGTGGCTTTGCATGAAACACACTAACTAATACCTATTATTTAAAATTACATATAGTTTAAACATATCAATTTTGTAAAGAATTTACAAAGAACTTGTATTCTTTGCTTTTTTAGATGTGTTATCATTGTGTCAATCAATATTTTTGTTACTTGACAACTTCTCAAACATTTTTTTATCAATATACAACATCTATTAGTCAATACAAAAGTCATTAAATATATTTTATACATAAAAATCAAATAATTTTCAACCAAAAAGAGCTCTGGTAATCGGTGCAATTATTTGAATAAACACCTTGGTGCATTTAATATACTAAACGCACCATGCGTTTAATTTTTTCAGCACCAGCAACGAAAATTAAATTTTAAAAATAATTTTATTTATGATGGTGTTATTTGGCAGAGGCGCGCCGGTGCATTATATTACACCTGGTGCATCGATAAACAAACTGGACAGGGCTGATAGAATTTGTTGTGATATGTAACAATAGAAGCACCGCCAACACAGGTGCATTATATTACACAAAGTGCACCACGAAACAGAAGCTTTTTAAAAAAGACGGACAAGGTTGACAGGGTTTGGATCTAATTTAATAAGTGATCCCCCTACTTTACATTTCAAACGCCCTATATATAATAAGTACACAAACTCATTAAAGCTAAAATGCCTAAAATTAAAAACCCTAATTTTTAAGTGGTAGAGGGAGTTAAACCCTAAGGTGAAATTTTGTAATCACATAAGCCCTAATTTTGGAGTTAAACCCTAATCTTTATGTAGTGTTTTTAAAATTATTATTATTTTGAATAAATCTAACAAAAAATGTAAAAAAAATTAACAGTAAAATTTATTTTTTTTGTTATGCAGGGTTTTGAGTGAATCACCATATCTTTCAAATTATTATCTTTCTGTGGTTCCAAAATATTTTGCTGCTCCACAGTGCTCCCAATATGTGCCTCTTACAAATGATTTATCTTTTAATTAAACCCTAATAGAAATTGTAAAAAAAAGTACCAGTAAAATCAATAATAAGATTTAAAAATTTTACTATGCAAGGTTTTGAGTGAATCACCATAGCTCTCAGCTTTTGATCTTTTGAATAGTTTTGTTTCTCCAAAGTATTCTCTTGTTTCATAGTTGTAATATTCATAATTGGAAATAATAGTATATAACAAAAGCATGCAACTTGAAATTATAATGAAACAACAATTTCACATATGTATAGTCAGTCACACAATTAGTAGCACCAAAAAATCACTTTTTATTAAGAAATATGGGACAAGATTACAATGTAGATAGAGAGAAATGAACTTAAGCTTGCCTCAGTAAACCAGAGCAAAACCCAGGTGGTAAAATGTTGATTCCAGCTCCAAGGAAGTTGCCCACAAATTCTGAACTAACCCAGAAAATTCATTGTCACTATTGTAGGAAAGAAATGGGGTTTTCTACCACCCTAATGCTCAAGATGCTCTAAAAATCTTGTTGTAGCCTTTTAATTTTCCCCACAGGACCCAGAAAGGATCTAGTCCCAAACCCTTCCACTAGAAAACCCACAAAAAGTGTGAATTTTTGGCTCCATTGGCTAAACACACTCTTAATTTTCCCCACAGGACCCAAAAAGGATTTGGTCCCAAACCCTTCCTCTAGAAAACCCACAAAAAGTGTGAATTTTTGGCTCCATTGGCTAAACACACTACCTGGAAATATGTTGTTGCAACTCCTCCAATCCTCTAAGGAAACTCCCAAACTTTTCCTGCAATTTCCCACAATTTCTCCCCTAAATTTCTCTAGCCACCAAACCCAAAAAATAGTATTTCTCCTCTTTCCCATGAGTGCCTCTACCAAAGAACTATGCATGCCCTAGAATACAAGAAGTTTTCCCAGAAAACTCCCTCAA
This sequence comes from Pinus taeda, assembly GCA_000404065.3. Lineage (NCBI taxonomy): Eukaryota > Viridiplantae > Streptophyta > Pinopsida > Pinales > Pinaceae > Pinus > Pinus taeda. The sequence continues at coordinate 118,438 of APFE030085925.1, forward strand.
TATCTATCCACCAAACCACCCCAAATGGCCTACAATTGATGCACCAACTCAACCCCAAAATTCCTTAAAAGGAAGTGGCTCTCAGATGAATTCCATAAGTGGCACAAATTTCTCCTCCATCGTCCTTGTTCTATGGAGTAGTGAGAACAACCTTCGATCCCCTACTCAGGAATGACTCCCAAATTGGCAAATGACTCCCCTAGGGTGGTACTCTAGGTCCACCAAAGTAAGAGTTGAGATTTCTTCCTGGAAATATCTTTATGTTAAGAAGCACTTGTTCCCCTAGTTGAACAGTTGAAGTAAACAGTTAAGTTCAGAGGTAAAATTGACAAAAGCCCCAAACAATGGTCCACCCCTTATATTTAAGCTTGATGCCTCAATTTTCCCTTGGTGGGGCCCAAACTCCACTAGCTCAAATTTCCCTCCATTTTCTCTCTCTCCCAAGGGTGTACCACTCAAGGGGGTGTGTATTCCTTTTGAGTGGCCCCCACATCCACCAAAACTTGAATTTTCCTCATCTCCTAAGTTTAACCTCCAAAAATGCATGCTAATGCCAAAAAATAATCAAAATTGGTGACCCTCCTTAATACTTAGGAAATTGGGGATATTACAATCCCCGCTACCAAATTTTTATGTCTTCAATCAATTTCAGCTTTAGATGTTGCAAAACTTGATCACCTTCCCATGTAGCATCCTCCTCACGAAGGTCCTTCCACTTGACCAAAAATTCTATGATGGTTCTTTTCCTGAGTTTCCTTCCCCCTTGTCTCCAAGATGGCCTTTGGAACCAGTGTTAGATGCCCCTCATCATCCAATGGTGGAAGCTCCGTGGTGACAATCACTTGCTTCCCAAGTTCCTTCTTCAAGCATGAAACATGGAGAATGTTATGCACTTTTCTCCCTCGTGGGATCTCCAGCTCATAAGCTACCTCCTTAACTCATCTTGTCACTCGGAATGACCCATAGAACTGAGGCTTAAGTTTTTCATCCCCCTTCCACTATAGTTAAGACTACCGGTATGGTTCGAGATGCAACTAGACCATGTCCCCCACCTCAAACTGTCTCTCAACCCTTCACCTATTAGCATACATTTTCTATTGATTTTGTGCCACCTACAAATTGTCCTTGAGAGCCTTAAGAATATCTTGGCTCTATTAGACCCAGTCCTTTTCGGCCCTACTATCTCAAAAAATCGTGTCACAAAATGAAAGTGCATCATAACCATAGAGGTCTCGAAAGGGTTACATACCGATCAACATATGGTAGGTTGTGTTGTAGCAGAACTCTCCAAGGTGTATCCAGTTCACCCACACTTTCTCCTTGGTGGTCACATAATTACGTAGGTACCCATCTAACCACTTATTCACAATCTCTGTCTGCCCGCCCATCTAAAGGTAATAGCTAGTACTGGGCATAAGATCTGTCCCCACCAACCTAAATAGATCTTACCAAAACACCCCCATGAATTTGTTATCACGATCATTGACAATGGTATTTGGGAGACCATGCAATTGGAATACTTCTCTAAAGAACAACTCTGTTACCTAAGAGGTTGAAGATCTCACCCTTGTGCAACTGGAAGGTTGTAATGAAATCCATAGACACACTCTCTCATTTCCTCTTTGGGATTGGAAGCGGCTGAAGTAGCCTTGCAAGCTGTGACGACTCCCCCTTGTTTCTCTGACAGGCCACACACTCTTGTACGTGTCTCAATATGTCTCCCTTGAGACCCCTCCATGAGAAATGTTCTCTGATGGCCCTATATGTCTTAAGGAATTTGGGGTGTCTTGCTAGGGGTGAATCATGAGTTGCTTGCATAATCCTCTCCCTAAGCTGAGACCCTGGAACCAAGTAAATCCTATCCTTATAATATATCGCATAACCCATCACCCTATACCAGTCGTCCCTAATGTGACATCGAGAATCTCACAGGCTTGTTTGTCATTGGACTACTCAACCAAAAGTTGAGCCTTCCAATATGGAGTGATGTCCATCAAATATATAGTCATTGACCTCCTAGATAGTGCATCTGCCAATATGTTCTTCTTTCCCTTGACGTATTCTAACGCTTGGATCTTGCTAACCCATTGTTTTTGTCTCTCTTGTCGAAGATTATTGTTGTCATTCTTCACTTTGAACCTGTTACCCACTAGGTATTGTCGAAACTTAGCTAGTGCATGCATTATGGCTAGCATCTCCTTGTTTTAGATAGAATACATTCGCTCATAGTCCCATAGCTTACGGCTCTCATAAGTTATGGTATGGCCCCCCTACATTAGCACTGCTCCAATGCCCTCCCCTGATGCTTCACACTTCAATACAAAGGGTTGAGTAAAATCTGGTAATTCCATAATCGAGAAAGTGCTCATGATCACCTTGAGACACTCAAAGGTCTCCTACGCTACATATGTTTAGCTGAACATCCCCTTCTTCGCGAGGTCTTTGATGGGTGTGACCTACTATTAAAATCCCCTCACAAAGTGCCTGTAATATGTGCATATACCCAAGAACCCCCTCAACTCTATAATGTTCCTGGGTGTAGGCTAATCAATGATGGTGTTGATCTTCTCCTGGTGGACCCTAACTTTGTCCTTTCCTATCACATGCCCCAAGTATAGCATCTTAGTTAGCCCAAACTCACACTTCGACATCTTGGCATAAAACTATTGCTCCTCCAAGATGCAAAAGACTTGCTCTAAGTGTTGCAAGTGTTGCTCCCAAGCTCTATTGTAAATGATCATATCATCGAAGAATACTAAGAAAAATATGTGCAGGTGCTTATGGAACACATAGTTCATGCAAGATTGGAATGTGGTGGAGGCGTTGGTGAGTCCAAAAGGCATCAACAGGAACTCAAAATTCCCATAATGGCATCTGAATTTCGTCTTTGGAATATCCTACTCACGTACCTTGATCTAATGGTACCCTGAGTGTAAATCTATCTTAGAGAATTACTTGGTTCCTCTAAGCACATATATCTGCTCGTCTATCTGGGGTATGGGATATCGGTTCTTTAGCACCCTCTTGTTCAATTTCCAGTAGTCAATGCACATACAAAGAGACCCATCTTTTTTTTCACTAGTACCACTGATGAATAAAAATGGCTAGTACTCTACTTGATATGCTCCAATGCCAACAGGTCTTGGATGGCCCTCTTGATCTCGTCCCTATAGGCCTTGGGGTTCCTATACAAGGTAGTGATCACGACATGAACCCCCTCCTCCAACTCGATGGTGTGCTCAAACCCCCGATATGTTGGCTTCCCTAGAGGGATTCCCCCCAAAACCCCCTGATGTCTCTCCAACAATGCAAGTATGTCTAGATGCACTGGCCATTCTTGTGTCCTTGTCTCTGAAATCCTAAGCTCCATTGCCCACTCAATATCCCCATGCCACAACTGTTCCTCCATCCGATGAGAAAACATTGTCTAGGGCATGTAGGAGTACATAACCCTGAGCACTACTGACTTCCCATCTGGGCCCGTGAACTCCATCTTCAACTTCTTCTAATCAATGGTGACTCTCCCTAACAAGTACAACCACTAGACATCCAACACCACGTTGGTGTCTAGAAGATCAACTACAAAGAAATGGTCAATGATGGAGTAGTTCCCCATCATCAAAATCAGGTTGGGCACATACTTCATGCACTACATCATCTGGTCTCCATGCACTAGCACCAAGAACCCCTCAAATGTCTTTGTACATATGCCCCTCTGGTCCACCATCTGGGCATCACTAAAGCTGTGCGTAGCCCCACCATCCACTAAAACTGACACATGTTTCCTTGTACTATGCCTTTGATCCTGAGTGTCAAGACCTTTGGAACTCCCTGAAGTGAAGTAAAAACGACCTCATATGGAGAAAATTCTCCTCCTTCCTAAGGTGGTGGTGGGGCTCCTCCTGTAGGCTGTGGCCCCTCATCTCTATGGCCTACCTCTAGCTCAGTCTCCTCCTATATCTCACTATTTGAGTACACCTCAATGTAATGAATCTTGCCCTTGGTGCCCAAGGCTCCTTTCATGTGAAGCATAACTTCCTCCTTTGAAGGTCCCTCCTCGTCTCATCATCCAACTCGCCACGCCCAACCTCCCTCTGTGGCTGACGAGTGCCTATGCTCCCTTGAGGAATTAAATATTTGGTGGGTACAGGGGCTCGCATCTTAGGCACTACATCAATCATGTGTCGGGTCTTGGAGATAACATCCATCAATGACATGGGCTTGTAGTCCATCACCCATCTACGCAAGGGTTTAGCTAACCCCTCCACAAATAGCATAATCAACCTAGCCTCTGAAATATTTGATACCACCACTGCCAACATGTGGAACTCTGAGATGTAGACCTCTGCACTGCCTGTCTACCTCAAGTGGGCCAACTCCCTGAAATGTAGATCGGGGTCCTTCCTTTTGAATCTCCTAATCAGTCACCTCGTGAACTCAGTATAAGAAGTTATATGGTCATGCCCTAGTGTGATCAGACCATTGTACCACCAATCCTATGCATCCCCCTCTAGATGCATCGTAGCAAACTGAATAATGTCTATCTCTCGCATGGGATTTAGGTGAAAGTAAGTATCTAGCTTTTGGACCCATGTTCTAGCTTAATTTTGAGCTGACCCATGATAATTGGGGAGTGTAACTTTCCCCACTATCTTATGCACCTCTTGGCTAGATGGCTCTCATCTAAAATGAGCCCCAACTCCTATGGAACACCTCTCCTTGAGGTGGAGGTATTCCCCAAAGGACATCACCCTCATGATCTTGGGGTTTAGCCCCTCATACTCATCTATACCTAAGGAAACTGAGTTCACCAAATCTGCAACAGGGTCTTGTTCCCTCTCCTTCTTAGGCTCATCCACAAAATGGGGCATCATAGGGAAGCCTGTTTGGCCATGCAAAGGGGTGTGAGGTGCTTATTATGTATGACTTCCTCCACCTACTCTGGAACCCCCATCACCTTGGGGTTCTGTCCCTGGTCTATCATTCACATGTAAGCCCATCACATGTTGCATCATGTCCATCACAATTTGGCCTTGCCTTAACATCAGTTGGTTGGTCCCCTGTAACTCCTCTAGAATCTGGTTTCGTCCTCCCTGTCTAGGCTACTTTGAATCCTCTTAGTTCTCCATGTGCCCTCTAAAATTCTCCAACTCTGTGTCAGAAAATGGGTATTGTGCTCCCTCTTTGCCTTGACCTCTACCTCTTCCTCTTCCTTGACCTCTTTAAAAAACAACTCCTTGGTACCTGGGTGGCATCACCTGCTCTTATCTCCCCACACTAACCAAGAACATGCTTTGATACCATTTTAATATTCCTAATTGGAATTAACAGTGAATAACAGAAGCATGTAACTTGAAATAGTAATGAAACAACAACTTCACAAATGTACAACCAGCCACACAATTAGCAGCCTCAAAAATTTACTTTTTATTAAGAATTTGGGCACAAGAGTACAATGTAGATAGAGAGAAATAAACCTGGGCTTGCCTCAAGAAACTAGAGAAAAATCCATGTGGTAAAATTTTGATTCTAGCTCCAAGGAAGTTGCCCACAAATTTTGCGCTAGCCCAAGATATTCATTGTCACTACTGTAGGATAGAAATGGGATTTTATGCCACCCCAATGCTTGAAATGTTCTGAAAAATGTTGTTATGCCCTCCTCTTAATTTTCCCCACGGGACTCGGAAAGGAATTGGTCCCAAACCCTTCCATCAGAAAACCCACAAAAAGTGAGAATTTTTTTCTCCACTCACTAAATGCACTACCTGGAAATATGTTTATGCAACTCCTCTAATCCTCCAAGGAAACTCCCAAATTTTGCCTGCAATTTCTCCCATAAATTTATCTAGCCACCAAACCCACAAAATAGTGTTTCTCCTCTTTCCCACGAGTGCATGGACTAAAGAATTGCACAATCCCTAGAAAGTCATAAATTTTCCCATAAAACTTCCTCAATATCTAGCACCAAACCACCCCAAATATCTTGCAGTTGATGCACCAAGTCAAGTCCAAAATTCCCAACAAGGAATTTGCTCTCAAATGAAGTCCACAAGTGGCACAATTTTCTCCTCTAGCATCCTTGTTCTGCCTAGTAGTGAGAACAACCTTCAATCCCTTGCTCCGGAATGGCTCCCAAATTTACAAACGACTCCCCGAGGGTGGCACTGTAGGTCCACTAAAGCAAGAGATGAGATTCCCACTCAGAAATATATTTATTCTAAGTATCACTTGTTCACCTAGTTGAATAGCTGAAGTAAACAATTAGGTTCAGATGTAAAATTGACAAAAGCTCCAAACAATGGCCCTCACCTTCTATTTAAGCTTGATGCCTCAATTTTCCCTTGGTGGGGCCCAAGCTACAAGCTTGAATTTCCTCCATTTTCTCTCTCTCCCAAGTGCGTACTCCTGATGCAAGGTCAACCCTGCAAAACCCAGAATCTCTATACACCATGCTTATAAACATGCATCTCAAATCTAGAATATCTTTTCAGCAGGCTCTTGAGATAGAAAGCATCTATATCAGTCTCCACAAAAAGGTAATATCATTCACTGCCAGCAATGCAACTTCAGATATATATTGCACTTTGATGATAAGCACAATGCACAGTTCAGAAAGTTGCTATCTCTGATAGTAGACAAATCAGCCTTGGGTGAATATACGCTTACTTACACGAGCACTTTGTTTCAACTCAGAAACACCCAGTCTTCAATCCACGTACTTTGTCCATGCGTAAGTCACACTCTGTCTCTAACCAACTACAGCTGCCAATATCTCATTCCACGTGTGTTCTGTCAGAGTCCAGTATAGAGATAACCATATCAAGTTGATGAACTAAACGTTCATTGTAATAATTTTTCGTAGACATACTGATCCAACGCACAGGCATAACTCGCCTTTTGTCAATGATGCACATAACTGCTTACATTCCCAATCGACCCCTTTAGACTAATTGTTGTTGTCTGCCACGATGGCTCTGATTGCCTGTGCCGGCGAAATCACATCTACTCGCACTCTATACACAACATCGTGACTCTGTTTTCATGATATCACCATTCCACTGTGTCTATGTCATACAGTTTGCCCTCAACTTCAACGCCCATCAACAATCGATCTTGATATACATTGATCTTGCACAACAACGCCTTCAACCTTTTAACATAACACGAAAGAAAAGAGGATCGGCATCTTTTGTTCCATTGTGAGATCTTTAATCAATTGTCACAACAGCGCACACACTCACGGCAGAGCCGAATCTTTTTGCTCCACTGCCAGATCTTTAATCAAGAGTACCAGCGCATATACTGAAGGCTGAGCCGAATTGGTTGCTATATTGCCACATCTCTCTTTAGATCGACTCCTCCTGCAAGAGATTCATACTCAATAACGAGTCATCTTAACATATATGCCTCCATAGAAGGACTGCAACCATTCACGCGTCATTAGAGGTCACAGATCCATCAACTTAGAACACTTGACAAAATGATTCTTTATTAAAACAATAGTAATTACAGAGTTATAGAGACCTCCCACTCGTGGCCAGATTTACAATAAATTGACCCTACTTGACATTGAAGCCAGACCTTCGCTTCCACACACGAACACTCCAACATTCTTCCCCTCTCATCCGAGCTTTGTTGCCTCTTTTTTTGTAATTAAGGATAGACCTTCTCGGTCCTTATCCAATATAACAACATGCTTTACATAATGATTTAAAACATAGAAGCTTTAAAGCTCTACATGCAATGCATACACATGACAAAAAGCCTCTTGAGGCTTTATTCCACATTTTATCTGCTTTAAAATAGAAAATCCTCCTTATCACTTAATGATCCACATCCATTCCTTTTATGCCTAAAATCTCTCCCTAGTTCCTATGTTCTCATTTATTTATTTTGAGAATATCTAATTAAATCACACTTAAAAGCATAAATATTAAATTGACTTGGAACTTAGGAAACTAATTACAAAAATGCATGACCCCCTATGTCTACTATTTACAATGATTTCCCTTGGGCTGAATGCTCCTGCATCAGACTCCCAAGGTAGAAAATATTCATGATCTCCTGATCATGTGTCTTCTGTCTTGGTTTTCCTGGATCCCACACTTTGTTCTGTAAGTCATTATGTGCTATTGCTCCCTGCCTTTCTCCAGGTTTCCACACTTTATGTTGCATCGCTCTACTGGTTGTGCTCTCGCAATCTTCTGCTGTCTTTCTTTTGCTGCTTCCCTTTTGTTTTATCGCTGCTAACCTCTTCTAGGATACTTTCATCACCATCTGCCTCATCAGTTCAATTTCTTTGTCTAACAGACTTTCTCCAGCATCTTCAATAAGACCTGTACTCACAAAACAATTGTTAGAATAAAAAATATAAGGCTTTAGTGCCTCCATAAATATTGTTGTTGTCAGTGTTGCCTCCGCTGCCACCATAAATGTCGCCCCACATGTTGCTCTAACTGTCACTATGGATGTTGCTATAGCATTTCTTTAATTAGATTGTTGATACTTCTCTTATAGTCATAGGTTTGGCTATGCCTTCTAGAGTTATGGGTTATCCATTCTTATCCATACCTTCCAATGTCTTATGATAACGGTCCAACTTAACCTTGCATGCCTCTAACCAATCCATCCCAATCAAAACATCATATGATCCCAAAGGCAATATATTCAAAGTTACTTGGTTTGATACCCATTCATAAAAAATGGGCATGATTCTACCATTTCAATTACCTTCCTCTTTGTGCCTATAGCTAACTAAACCAACCATTATTTCTTATGCTTATTTCTCTAAAGAACACACGCATCAATAACTTGAGGTGCAATATAGCTAAGGTTAGATTCAAAATCAATCAAGATGGGAATAGGATGATGAGAAAATGTACCTTCTACTTCAACCATAGATGCTCGATGATATACTTGTAAATTTTCCAAAACCACATATGTCTTTGCTAAATCATAATTATATATATAATATCAACATTGTCGATCTTAGGTTGCTCTTGCTACATCATTGATTGTAGTAGCCTCTTGTACGTGGTACACATTTCTCTTGTTGTCCTCTTATCTATTGGGGTGATTTCAGAGTAAGTTTTCTTCTTCAAAACCCCAACATTTCAAAGGCCTCTTTTTCTAATCCCCTGCCTTTCCTTCTACCCTTATTGTTAGCTTCATCTCACTTTGCATAGGATTGTTTTGTTAGAGCTTCCTTATTGCTAGTTAACTCTTATTTAAAATCTTTCCATTACCTTTATGATGTTGAAATCTTGAATTCCTTTCCTTCATACCATATTTTCCTTTCCTATTCCAAGACTCTTGTTGTTTTTCTCTACGCTTTGATTGTTCATAACAATTTTTAGCCTTTCTTAAGGTGTCATCCAGTGTCTTTGGCTCATCAAACTCTATCTGGTCTTAGTAAGAATGAGGAAATCCACTAATGAATCTTTGAATATTCACTTTCTCATCCTTGATATAAGGCACATAGTGCAACAACTAAAAAAATCTGCTCATATAGTCTTCTATAGTGAGTGTCCCAAGCCTTAAATGGTGAAATTATTTTACCTTTTCATAATAGTACCTTTCTGATAAGTACTTCTTTATGAAGTATTTTTTAAATTGCTTCCAACGGATGTCCTTTTCTCGAATTTCTTTCACATCCTTGAAATATTCTACCATATGGATTCCTTTCCATGCATGTTAAATATTTCTACGATGGCCTTCATGTTTTCTAAAATCATGCACATGGTAGTGTTTCTTCAATCCTAACAACCATGCTTCAACTTCCTCGCCTTTCTTGATCTCACCATTGAAGGTGGGTGGTTTTTCCTTCTTGAATTCTTCATACAATGCAACTTTAGAGTGATCCAACTTCTTTTTCTTATGTGAGTTGCTACTACTCATCCCATCTAAGCTAGTTGTCCCATCACTAGAGGAATCAAAGGAGGAATCTTCACTCCAAGTCGTTTCACTTCGGTGTATTTTCTTAGATGTACTATTCTTTGTATTCCTAATGGTCAATTCATCTTTCTGCTTTTCTAAAGAGATATTTGTTTTCTTAGACGGGTCTTTTCCATAATTTCCAACATATGGTCCCTTCTACAACTACTTTTGAATTTCAGACAAACTTTGCAATAATGTTGCATTCAATTTTACATGTCTTTCTTGTTCTTTGATCAACATTTCATTATATGTTTTGCAACTCTAAAGGTCTTCCTTCAAACTCTTCATTGTCTCATCAAGATCGGAAGATGTTCCCTCTTCTCTCCCATTTTCCTCAAAGGAGATCATTTCAATACTAAGTTATGCCTTTCTACTGGACATCCTTTTTTTTTCTTTTCATTACTAGAGATTCTTCTTATATGATGAAATAACACACAATTATTAGTACCATTAAAATTATAACAATTAAACATGTCTATTACCTTTACTTCATTTGTTCCAAGCCTATATTGACCTACATGTTTATCTTGTTGCATAAAATTCAATTAAATCTTCAAGTAACATCAATGTATTCATATATACGACAAAATAATTTTACATAAGTACACATGCATGCAAAAATATTAATTTAAAACTAAATTATCTCTTATACTAAAGCCCTTCCAAGTTTAGTGTTAAGCATTAGCTTTGATGCCACTTTGTCACAGAACCAACCCCCTGATCCTTCATAAGGGGTGTGGGGCATCATATTTTTCTAAAAACCAGCCCCTTAAATTATGATTAAGGATATGAGGTGTCAATTTTTTCCTATTTATTTTCTGCTTTGCTAACACAACAATTAGTTCCAATTTCAGGAGCATTCAAGATACCCAACTTCCTCAGGGAATATATCTAAAATGATAATAAACCAAGATCTGAAACTTCTACCACAGGTACCTTGAGATATCTCTTCTATCTCCTCCATGTTTCAGGGTCTGCAACCTAACAGAAATAAATTTATAGCAAAAATACCATGCTAACTTGCTTGAAGCCTCATTTCAATAGCATTTAGGATACCCGACTTTCTAAAAGCATAAATCCAAAATTCCAGTGAACCATGATATAAAAATTGAACCATATATTCAACAAGATTTCCCCTCATTATGGTCCAAGTTTCAACCTCTGAATCCTCTCAAAATAAATTTATAGTGAAAATGTCAAGATAACTTGTTTGAAGAAGCATTCAGGAAGGGAAACTTCCTCAAATCATATATTCGAAAATTTGAACCAAATGTTTAGCGAGATTTCCCCTCACTATGGTCCAAGTTACAACCTTTGTATATATATATATATATATATAATATATATATATATATATATATATATATATATATATATAGTAATATATATATGACCCTAAAAACTCTTCTTCAATTTCCTTTTGTGCACCTTAGATCTATTAAATAAGAGGACAAGTTTGGGACTTATCACATCGACATAAAATTTGAAAAAAATAAGCATGCAATTAACAAGGAAGGCATGCATGCGCACAACCTATCCATGAATTTGAAAATTTATTCACACTATCTCTACTTGGAAGAAAACATTACCCAAATCAATTCAATTTTTTTACTCAGGGGTTAAGAAAACAATTAACAAGTTTACCAACAATATAATTCAGATCCTCCACATGTTTATTTTTCATAAACATATCTCATTAAAATAAAAACAAAAATAACTTGTTGAGAATAAATAATTTCAACTACTATAATTTTATACATATATTGTTGAAATAGTCAATTTCATTTGCCAAGCACAAAAGTACTTATTTGATTCATAAAAAAGTGAATCTAGAACTGAAAAAGGTTGAGCCACTCTCTACCCAACTAGAGGAAAGATTGCGCTATAGTATTTTGCACAACCAACCACTCCCGAGCCAGATTCTTGATGCTTTGAGAGAAAACTAAATTCATGGATTTAGCACATAATTTTCAAACCATATTTAACATAAAAGTGAAGTCCACTCTCCTTCATGCACAAGAAAAACTCAGTGTTCAACCTTTCCATCTTTAACTAGGCTTATAAACATTTAGAAAAAGGCCATGTGAATCTGCACAACATAAGACAGTCCTTCTATGATCTTTGTAGTTCCTCGTCCCTCACCTCTTCAATGCTCTAAGTGCCACACACAAATAGGATCATTCCTAGTCCTCATAGCCATCTAGTCCAAAGAAAAAGTGTTGCAACACATTCACTTCCTGTCACATAAGTTGTCACTCACAAATCTTAACTAGTCACAAAGTATGGACCTCTCTAGGTTCTACCACCAACTCTCTTGTCAATTCGAATTTTTGAGTGAGAGGGAAAATAATGTACAAGAGAGAAAATGGAATAGGTTGAAAAGTTAAGGAAGAATAATCTTTTGATTAATCTTCCCTTTTATTTTTATAATCACACCTTGATCGTTCATCTTCCAAACATCTTGTTAGAAGCTTCTTAGAAGATTAGTCTTCTCATCAAAATGGAGAATTAAATCAAGGCGTTTTTTCCTCTCAAGGCATCATAATATGTTGGCTATCCCTTTTCCTTCAGCTCTAGATTTTTATTTTTTTAATTAATAAAAATAAACAATAAAAAGAGTTATAAAAAGAGTTGAAAGGAGGGTTTTATCCCGGGAACCTCAGGCTCAAGCTCAACCTCAATGTGGTAGAGTGCTCTTACCCTACATTCAAGGGGTAACAGATAAAATTGCTAAGATATTGGGGAAGAAGGACATATTCATGCAATTCACAACACCTGGAATAATTAAGCAAGGTACGAGCTCTATCAAGTATAATATTGATAGACATAAGCTCAAGGGAGTATATAGAATCGATTATTCTCGTGGAAAGAGTTATATTGGAGAAACATGTTGTTCTCTACAAAGAATAATGAAAGAACAAGGAGCCAATATTGAGAATGGAAGAGCTCGCACTTCGAGCCTTGCAAAATACTCCGAAAAAATTAAGCACCATGTTTGTTTGGAGAGCGCCTCAATTATTGCAAGAGAAGAGCAGTATCAAAGGAGGACAATGAGGAAGGCTCTTGAGATTATAAAGCATCCACATAATCTCAATAGGGACAATGGGATCGAGATCGGTGGAAGTTGGCTTCCTTTAATCAAGCAAATTAGGTCTGCCAATTCTTCTTAGGGATAACATCTCAAGTATTGTTTTCTTTTCCTATCTTATTAGAACAAAATTACTATAGATTAACCATCAAATATTTTATTATAAATAAATATATAATTATCATTAATAATTATTATCGGTAAAGTGATTTTTGTATAATAATAATTACTTTTATTATTATAATTATATTTATATTATTATAAATAATATGGTTACTATTAATTTTTGTTAAGGATAATCTTTTATTAATTAAATTAATTTATTAATTCATTATTTAAAAACATTCTTCATTAATATTATTATTATTATTTATTATTATTATTATTATATTTAAAATTTTATTTTATTATTATTTATAATATAAAATATATAATTAATAATTAATTTTTAATTTCTAGGTTTTTATGAAGTTCAATGTTAGTCGAACTTTTATTCCATCTTATTTTTTTCATATAACTATTTATCTTTCGCTCTAGCTCTTCTATCATTCATTCAGAAGTCTTGATGATGGATCCTTTTTTAGATTCAAAACGTCGACAAAGTATGATTATTACTGTGGATACTCTGAAACTCAACTCAATAGAAACTAACCACAAAAGTCTAAAATCGAACAAAAATAAATAATACATCACATCATAGAGTTTTAACTCATAACATCAATGTTGGTACCTCGGTCCCCAACATTATAAGTTCTCAATTACATCATAAAATTGGGAAAATAAGAGTGTCACATGGATTGCCCTCCTCGAATCTCCTATCCCAATGAAAGGGAAATACTTAGCATTGAAAACGATCATAAATATTGAAAAGATCCTTTACCAAAAAAATGTGGAGAAGCATTTAGGTAGAACTGCCCTAAACAATAAGGTCGCGTGTGTGTAATGGAATTCTTGCACTCTTCCCACCCAAGTTCAATCATTAAAGAGATATTTGGTTGCTCGTGATAAGGTTAAAATGATAAACACCCTTGTCGGTGGGATCCCCTCTATGGGTATGTCTATAATGCCTTAAATTTTTCTAAGTTAATAATATATGTGACTTGTAAGCTATTGAATATATCCTTAAGTTATAATGATAATTGTTGTGCCTAAAGGCGCTCTACAACCTAGTATGGAGGAGATGTTGCAGTGTCATCCATAAATAATATATATCAATATCCACATTAAGTAACAAAATTTGATATCAACTTTTTCTAGATAAAGTAATTGAAATTAATTTTTTTTTTTATATTTTCACTTTCTATTATGAGGGAGATCTGTAATTTGTTTAATTTTTAATATGAAGTTGATATATGACATTTAAAAAATATTAATAATGGAAAAAAATAAATATTTCAATATCAACTATCAATGTTAATAATAATAGAAATATTTCAATGTTGGCCATAAATAAAATATTTTAAAGTCTGCCTTAATTTTACATTATCTTATTTATGGAGAGACAAGTAATTCATAGTGAAAAATCTCTAATTTCATTTATATGAGGGAGATATGTAATTCCTCGAGTACTCAATATGGAGTTGACATGTGCAATCTAAAATAATATAGATATTACAACTCACTATGAAGGAGATATGTAATTCATTTCATGCTAAACATAGATTTGATATGTGGTATTTCAAAAAATATTAATAACGAAAGAATGTTAGCCATAAATAAAATATTTAGATGTTCATATTAAGATAATTTTATATCAACTTTATATAGAGAGATAAAGTAATTGAAAGTAAATCAACCTAGATCCATCTTAACTCTGAATTTACCAAGCGTCGAGAGTGATCAAATTTCTTGAGATGCAAACCTCCTTTAGAGTGAAAATATATTTGATTTCTCTCAACGCTCCATAGATCGAGAGTTAAAATGGATCTAGTCTGGTCTTCCCCCTTTTAAAGAGTCTTTCCCCCTTTAAGCATGATATACTCTACAGGAATACCATGGGTCAATACATTATTTGTATTTTACCGCATGGTTATTTTATTTTTATTTTTATTATTTTTGTTTACATAGCAAGACATGGCATGACATTACAATACTTCTTTCATAGTGAGCTTGAGCGCACCTCTCTCGATGCAAATTTTTTGTACTTTTCACTTTTCATGATGAGGGAGATGTGTTTAAAAATATTTCAATGTTCACTTTAAATAAGCCAAGTTCCATCTTAACTCCAAATCTACCATGTGTTGAGAGGGATAAAATCTATTCACTCTAAAAGAGGTTTGCACCTCAAGAGATTTGATCTCTCTCGAGACTTGGTAGATCCAGAATTAAGATAAATCTACGTTGGTTTAAAATACACACACACATTGCTTCTTACATAAAAATACCTTTAGCAAAACCATAGGTTGTTTGGAGCCAAAATCGACCACAGTAAATTAACTATTTTAACAAAGTTACGAACTTAATGAGAAATGTAGCCTCAAAACGAGAACTCTAGCAAAAAAAAACATGAAAAAACAACCCAATAACAAAAAATGTTGATGCCAAAACAATGTTTTTTTTGGGTAAATTTTCAACTTTTTTTTAAATGGAAATAAAAACCAAATTTTTTTGCCCAAAAAACATGAAAAAAACACCCTCAAACAAAAAATGTTCATGCAACTTGATGTTGTATCAACACTATGTCTTTTTATTAAAATTTCATTTTTTTAACAATGGCATCAAAAACTAAAATCTTTATGTAATAAGCATGAATAAGCACTTTGAAATGAAAAAATGTTGATGTTGCATCAACATTTTTGTTTTTTTCTCAAACTTCAACATTTTTTTAGCAATGACATTAAAAATAAAATACATGACTCCAAAAATCATTAAAATTCCAATAGTTTTCAACAATAAGTTAAAGATAAAATATCACAACCCCTAAAATCCTAAAATTTCAATAATTTTCAATCATGGCGTTAACAATAAATGTCAAACTACGACAATTTTTTAGCAATGACATTAAAAATGAAATATCATGACTGCATAAATCATTAAAATTCCAATATTTTTCAACAATAAATTAAAGATAAAATATCACAACCCCTAAAATCCTAAAAATTCAATAATTTTCAATTATGGCGTTAACAATAAATGTCATGACTCTAAAAAGCCTTAAAATTTTGGCATTTTTCAACCATGAAGTTCAAGATAAAATATCATGACTCTAAAAAACCTTAATTTTACATTTGTCAACAATGGAATTAAAAACAAATATCATAACTATTTTTCAACCATAAAGTTAAAGATAAAATATCAAGAGTTTGTAAAACCTTAAATTTACATTTTTCAAATATAGAATTAAAAACAAATATCATGACTATAACAAACCTTGGATTTTCAATGTTTCAAGATCAAATATCATGAGTGAAAAAAACCTTAAAAATAAATACATAAATCAAAGTCATTATAGCAAATGCCAAAAATATAATTCTTTTAAAATCTTTGCCTAAGACAACTTGGCACATTGCAATGAAAACTTACAAATCAACCATTAAATTGGCACATAGTCGGGGCATATTTGACCCATTGCAATGAAAATTAAAAAACAACCATCAAATTTACATAGTGGAGATGAACTTGATTCACTGTAACCAAAACTCAAAAATCAACTATCAAATTGACACATATTGGAGTCAGGTTGCTAGTTGAACACCCCTACAACAATAAATAAATAAATTTAAAAAGCGAAGCAAAATTAAATTAAGTCATTAAATTAATATAATAATAAGAAACAATTAAATTAAATTTTAAATTGACAAAAAAATCAAAATAAATTCCAAATTTGTAAAAAAAAAAAACATTAAGATGAAAATTCACATTAAACATAAAAATATATATATTATATATATATATATATATATTTAACAAAATCAAAAATTAAATGGGGCTTACATAGTAGTTTACTTGCCACTTAGTTTACTATAACTTAATTAAAAACTAAAAAAAGTAAAAAACAAAGATTCATCACAAATATTAAATTATAAATAAACATTGTATTGTTTGAATGTCATCACCAAAATTAAGAAATATCATTAATTAATATTGTTATATTAACATATATTACAATTTATATATATGTTTGTTTTAATCATATTTATGTTGTTTTATTTTTTAAAATATTATTTCATTATCTATAATTAAATGTTTCAATTAAAATATATAGGTCATTTTAAATTGAAATATGGAGAAATATATATATATTAAAAAATCAAAATCAAAAAGTTAAATAAAATGAAATAAAAACAAAAAGCGAAAAATAGTAACTCGTACAAATGAATTATAAGATCATAATAAGACCTGGACCAATTAACTTACAAAAAATGAATTTAAATAATAATAAAAAATAACAAAAATTGAGTTCCCAATGTTAAACTACAAATAAGTCTATTTGTTTGTCTTTGACCAAAAATTTATGCAACTTATCTATTAAGGGGGTTTAAAACCAAAACTTTTTCCTTTCAATTCCATTTTTTTTTTTTATTTATTTTTTTTTTTATTATTATTACTAATTTAATGTTTTTTAAGGTGATGTTGAGCCTTATTATTGGGCTATTTAGTAACTTCCATTTCTATTTGACTAATTTTTTTTTTTAGTTTTTTTCCTTCTATTTAACTTTTTTATTTTTATTTTTTTCTTTTTCTTTATTTACCATTTTCATTAAATTATTATTTTGTCCTATTTTCAATTTAATATGACAATTTCAAAGAAGGTGGTTTTTTTACCTAACATTACTATTATAATTTAGTTTAAACTATAAAGCTACTAACATAGTATACTATAGTACTATATATGCTAATAAATATTGATTTATTATATTATTTATTATATTAGATTGATAATATTAATGTATATTATTAATACATCACATCATAGAGTTTTAACTCACCCCAACATTATAAGTTCTCAATTACATCACAAAATTGGGAAAATAAAAGGGGTGTCACATAGATTGCCCTCCTCGAATCTCCTATCCCAATGAAAGGGAAATACTTAGCATTGGAAATGATCATAAATATTGAAAAGATCCTTGCCGAAAAAATGTGGAGAAGCATTTAGGTAGAACTGCCCTAAACAATAGGTCGTGTGTGTAATGGAATTCTTGCACTCTTCCCACCCAAGTTCAATCATTAAAGAGACATTTGATTGCTTGTGATAACCTTAAAATGGTAAACACCCTCATTGGTGGGATCCCCTCTATGGGTATGTTTATAAATGCCATGACTTTTACGAAGTTAATAATATATGTGACTTGTAAGGAAATGAATATATCCTTAAGTTATAATAAAAAATGTTGTGCCTAAAGGCCCTCTACAACCTAGTTTGGAGGAGATGTTGCAGTGTCATCCATTAATAAAATATATCAATATCCACATTATGTAACAAATTTTATATTATTTTTTTCTAGATAAAGTAATTGAAATTAAAATTTTGTTATATTTTCACTTTTTTTTGTGAGGGAGATGTGTAATTTTTTTTTTAATTTTTATGTGAAGAGTTGATATATGGCATTTAAAAAATATTAATAATGGAAAAAAATCAATATCAACTATAAACGTTAATAATAATAAAAATATTTCAATGTTGGCCATAAATAAAATATTTTAACATCCACTTTAATTTTACATTATCTTTATTTATGAAGAGATAAGTAATTCATGGTGAAAAATCTCTAATTTCATTTACATGAGAGAGATATGTAATTCCTCTTGTATTCAATATGGAGTTGACATGTGCAAACTAAAATAATATAGATATTACACCTCAGTATGTAGGAGATATGTAATTCATTTCATGTTAAACATAAAGTTGATATGTGGTATCTCAAAAAATATTTATTAACGAAAGAATGTTAGCCATAAATAAAATATTTCAACGTCCATATTAAGTAACATAATTTTATATCATCTTTATATAGAGAGATAAAGTGATTGAAAGTAAACTAACCTAGATCTAGCTTAACTTTGAATTTACCAAGGGTCGAGAGTGATTAAATTTCTTGAGGTGCAAACCTCCTTTAGAGTGAAAATATATTTGATCTCTCCCAATGCTTAATATATCCATAGTTAAAATGGATCTAGTCTCGTCTTCCCCCTTTTAAAGAGTCTTTCCCCCTTTAAGCATGATATACTCTACATGAATACCATGGGTCAATACATTATTTGTATTTTACCACATGGCTATTTTATTTTTACTTTTATTATTTTATTATTTTTGTTTACATGACAAGACATGACATGACATAACAATATTGGTTGGTTTGAAACATGTCGTTAAAATAATTTTTCATGTGATTATTACCAAAAACATGTCTAAAAAACTTGATATGGATCATAGAAGCCAAAATTCAATAATTACAATATTTTTTTCATAATGAGCTTGAGGGCACCTCTTGATGCAATTTTTTTTATACTTTTCACGATGAGGAAGATGTGTTTAAAAATGTTTCAATGTTCACTTTAAATCAACCTATATCCATCTTAACTCCAGTTCTACCATGTGTGGAGAGGGATAAAATCTCTTTTCACTCTAAAAGAAGTTTGCACCTCAAGAGAATTGATCTCTCTCAAGACTTTGGTAGATCCAGAATTAAGATAAATCTACACTGGTTTATAATACACACACATTGCTTCTTACATAAGAATATCTTTAGCAAAACCATGGGTTGTTTGGAGCCCCAAAACCAGCCAACAGTAAATTAACTATTTTAACAAAGTTACCAACTTAATAAGAATTGTAATCTCAAAACGAGAACTCTAGCAAGAAAACCCCAAAAAACATGAAAAAAAAAAACCCAATAATGAAAAGTGTTGATGCCAGAACAACATTTTTTGGGTAAATTTTCAACTTCTTTAATGGAAATAAAAACCATTTTTTTCTTCAAAAAACATGAAAAAACACCCTAAAACAAAAAGTGTTCATGCAACTTGATGTTGTATCAACACTTTGTTTTTTTTTTCTTAAAATTTCATTTTTTTAACAATGACATTAAAAACTAGAATCTTTATGCAATAGACATGAAAAAATACCCGGAAATAAAAAGGTGTTGATGTTGCATCAACATTTTTGTTTTTGCTCAAAACTCAGACATTTTTTAACAATAGCATTAAAAATAAAATATCACAACTCCAAAAAAACTTGATGTTGTATCAACACTTTGTTTTTTTTTCTTAAAAATTCATTTTTTTAACAATGACATTAAAAACTAAAATCTTTATGCAATAGACATGAAAAAATACCCGGAAATAAAAAGGTGTTGATGTTGCATCAACATTTTTGTTTTTGCTCAAAACTCAGAGATTTTTTAACATTAGCATTAAAAATAAAATATCACAACTCCAAAAATCACGACTCTTAAAAAATCTTAAAATTTTGGCATTTTTCAACCATGAAGTTAAAGATAAAATATCACGACTCTGAAAAACCTTAAATTTGCATTTTTCAGCCATGGAATTAAAAACAAATATCATGACTATAACAAACCTTAGATTTTCAACATATTTCGAGATCAAATATCATGACTAAAAAAAACTTTAAATTAAATACATAAATCAAAGTCATTATAGAAATGCCAAAAATATAATTCTTTTAAAATCTTACCCTTTGACAACTTGGCACGTTGCAACAAAAACTTACGAATCAACCATCAAATTGACACATAGTCACGACATGTTTGACCCATTGCAATGAAAACCTAAAAGACAACCATCAAATTTACATAGTAGAGGTGAACTTGCTTCGTTGTAATAAAAAAAAAACTAGACAAAAATATAAAGAGTAAATAAAAAATTTTAAAAAAAAATAAATAATAATAATAATATAATAACTAAATAAGAAAAATAATTAATATAAATATAAATAGATAAATAATAATGAAATAAAATGTAAATTAATAAATAAATAAATTTCACTATCAAATTGACACATATTGGGGTCACGTTGCTAGTCGAACATTGGCACAACCCCTACAACAAAAAAATAAATAAATAAACAAAACAAAATTAAATTAAATCATTAAACAATAATAAGAAACACTCTCGATCAGCGAGTGAAACTACTGACTTACTCGAAAATGCGCGCCCTGCTCTCGCTAGGTCAAGCCGTCTCTGAACTTGCATTGGCCTTCAGCTCTTAGCCATGGCTCCTCCGGAAGCTTCATCGGAGGCGGCTGCCGCCCAGCAGGCCTTCTCTGCTCTAGTTAAGCCATTACCTCCTCAACGACCATGCCCAGCGATCTCCAAGTTTGTGAAGAAGCTCGATGTCTTGCAAGAAGTCAATATGCCTCCAGCTCTACCTCGCATGGTCACCCTTGCTTTAGCTGATTGAGGTCTCATTGGACAATTTACTGGTCTTTGGCCATCTCCAAATAAAATGCAAAGATGGGTAAAACAGAACTGGGTTGATAAAATTCAAGGCAAAATCTCCATCTGATTCTGCGGGAAAGGGTATTTCACCTTCCATTTCGAGTCAAGAGAAGACAAAGATCTAATCTTCACAAATGGACCATATTTTATGGACTCCAGAGGCCTATACCTTAACAAATGGACTCCGGATTTTGATCCCGAGTTGGATGTTCCGAGTGTTGTTCCAATTTGGGTTAGGCTCCCTCACCTTCCCCTCCACTGCTGGGGAGACAAATCGGTTCGAGCTATCGGGAATGCTATTGGAAGATCCATTGATCATAGTGAGCTGAAAGATAATATGCAAGCTTGTGCTTGCATATGCATAGAATTTGATCTAGGCAAAGGCCTTCCTGAGGCCATCAAGCTCAAAGTGGACGATTAGACTCATATCTAGCAATTGGACTACGAACAGATCTCATTCAAATGCAAGGTATGTCACGAATATGGCCATTTTTCCAACTGTTGTACTAAATTAGTTGACGTAGAAAATGTTTCAAAGGATGAGCAATGGAAAAAAATCAAGAAAAAGAAGACAACCCCCATCTCCAAAACACCCCCAGTCTCTAATCCTCCCATTCATAATCCTTCTTTTCCCTCCACCTCTAACTCCTCCCTTCCCTCGCCCCATCCTCCTCCTCCTCCTTCATCTTCTAATGCCTTCTTTGTCCTCTCCCCCCTGAAGATAATCCCCCTCCCCTGCCCCAAGTTGATGCATCTGATCCCCCCCGCTTATCTCCTCTTCACTATCCCAAGATCCTCCCTCATCCAGACTTACCAAGAGCATGGAGCAGCTTTTGACACACAAAAAAAGCATGGGCAAGGAAGGAAGTTTGCCAAGCAGCAAAGAGATGAAAATGCTCATAAGGATATCGCCATGGGCACTCAGAACCCCATAAATTCATATATCTTGGGACAATACGAAAAAGAAACAGTACACAAGGAGCAAGGAGGGTGAGCAACTCTCCATACCCCTCATACTCAATGATGAAAGTTCTCTCCTGGAAGAGTAGGGGACTAGGGCACCCCTAAAAAATAATTGCCTTAAAATATCTTATCAATCATGAGAAACATGGAATTCTTTTGGTACAAGAAACAAAACAAGGACAACAAGAAATGAAAGGAATCATTGGTCAACAAAAGCAATACAATGGCAGCATTTGCAAATCAAGGGGCGCTTCCAGGGGAATCGCAACCCTATGGAATCACAACATATGGAATCTCATAACAGACACAGTCAACCAGCATTGGATAAAGACCATTCTAGAGAACATTAGAGACAACCAAAGGATAATCATTTATAACATCTATGCTCTAAACCATTATAGAGATAAAGAGCAGTGTTGGGCTGCCCTTAAAGCAAATATAGATGAAGAAGAAAACAACAATATTATTCTTGGGGGAGACCTCAATCTCATTCTACATTTAAATGAGAAAATAGGAGGTTGCTTCAATCCAGATCCCCACAGAACGCAGTTGGAGACCATCATGCAGGATCACAATATTATTGACATTGTCCCAAAAAATCGAAGGTTCACCCGGAGCAATCGCAGGTTGGGCAAAGGCAATATCTTGGAGAGGCTAGATAGAATTATGGTGAATGTCACATTTCTATCCTCCTTTTCTACTGCCTATGCCACCATCCTTGCCTTCTCTACTTCTGTTCACTATCCCACTACTCTTGTCCTCGAAGCCCACTGCCCCTTAGGGCCCATCCCCTTCAAATACAGCCCCCTATGGAACAACATCCCAGCTGCCAAAGAAATCATTCAAAGCACTTGGTGTCAGCTCATAGAAGGATCGTCGGGGTACATATGGGAAAATAAGCTAAAAAGTACTAAATATGCCTTAAAGGATTGGGCAAAAAACTGCTACACGAAGCCTAAGAAAGAAAAACAAGAAATAAAAACCAAACTGGAAAACATTCACAGCATAATAGAGGAATGAGGACTTCTGCAGGAAGACAAGGACCGTGAAAGTGAACTCTATTTCCAGCTTTATTGCGCCAACAGAGAGGAGGGGCAGAAATGGAGAATAAAATCTAGGCAGTTATGGCTACAAGGAGGAGATAGAAACTCTGCTTTCTTTCATAAGCAGGCTACGGTTCGGAAAATTAGAAAAATGTTACATCTATCATTGATGGAGAAGGCAATCTTCAAACCACTCATGGTGCTATTAGAAAGGCAGCTTCAGATCATTACAACACTCTCCTAACAGAAACGAAAGAGGAGGAAGATTATTCAGATTTGTTGCAGTATCTCCTTACTGGGATTAGCAAGGAAATAAATGATAACTTGGTCAAGGAGATTGAAGAAGAAGAAACAAGAGAAGCTATCTAGACTCTCCAACTGGACAAAGCTCCTGGACCAGATGGCTTCCCAATATACTTCTACAGAGCTTACTGGGGAACAACTAAAAAAGATCTAGTCAAAATGATAAAATGGATCCAGTGTAAGGGAAAAATTGGAGGTTTCACCAATGCCACCCATCTTGCCCTTCTTCCCAAAGAGAATCATCCTTCATCTTTCTCCCGATTTTGACCCATTTCTCTTTGCAATTCTTCTTACAAAATTTTGACCAAAATCCTTGCCACTCGCCTCAAACCTCTTCTCCCTTCGATCATCTATGAAAATCAAGGAGGATTCCTGGCCAACAGGCAAATCTCCAACTCTATCCTCCTCATTCAAGAAGTTGTTCATTCTAGCCAATCTAGAAAAGAAAAAGGTTTTATTCTGAAATTAGACCTGGCCAATGCCTTCGACAGAGTCAGGCATTCATTCCTCATTGATGTTCTAAATAAAATGGGATTTGTTGTGTCCTTCCTTGATCTCATCAAATCTTGCATTTTTGGCCCTTGGATTTCTCCTCTTGTCAACGGTAGACCTGGACCTTCCTTCCAATCTTCTTGAGGGCTAAGACAAGGTTGCCCCCTCTCTCCTTATATGTTCATCTTGATGGTTGAATCCTTTAGTAAAGCTTTGGACCACAATTGGAAGGTTGGTCTTATTACTGACATTAAACTCGAGAATGGGGTCAAAAACATAAACCACTCTCAATTTGTTGATGATACTTTGCTAATAGGAGGAGCTTCCAACATTATATCCCACCGCTTCAAAGCCCTCTTGGACAAATACATGAGCTACTCAAGAGGTATGGTTAATCAACTCAAAAGTTGCATCTATGGCTGGAGCACTACAGCTCAAGTCCTTCATAACATCACCAACACCTTTGGGGTCCCTTTCAAGTTAGATTGGGAGCACTTCACTTATCTGGGCATGCTAGTGAGTGCTGGTCCTCTGAAAATTGAAGTGTAGGATACCATCATAGATAAAATGAAAAGGAAAGTGCAACAATGGGGTTCCACATGGCTCAATCCAACAGGTCACCATGCTCTTCTAAAAACAGGTCTATCTTCTCTTCTCTTATACCAATTTACACTTCTGCAAGCACCTGCCATTTTCCATCATAAAATGGAAATCATTCTCTACCACTTCCTTTGGAAAGGGGGGAAAATGAAAAAAGAAGAAGTTCAATCTTGTTAGTTGGAAGCAGGTCATTCAAACCCACGATCGTGGAGGACTAGGAATAAGATCTCCCAAGTTCCTAAATCTGGCTTTTGGTGGCAAGATCATTTGGAGATTCATCAGCAGCCATTCAGCTTGGTGGAAAAGAGTGTTGGAGGCCAAATATCTAAACTTTCCAAGACAACACCTTTTGGACAATGATATCCCCAATAGAGGTTGCTCCAAAATTTGGAGATTGTGCAAGAAAGCAATCCCCTTTATGGCCCAAAACATCTCTAAAGTTCCTAGGGGCGGCACCAATATCAAAATCGAAGCCGACAAAATTATGGGACAACAGCCTATCATCAGCCAACCTGGAACTGATCAAATTCTCTCCTTCTTTGACAACATAGGGATTCATTATTTGGATCAGATCTCCCAATGGGATACCCAATCTCAGATTTGGAAGGGATGGACTTTTCTAGCCATTCCCATAGACCTCAAGGCAAGTTTCGCTATTCTCCAAGCTCACCTCCATAGCATCACTCCTATTAAAAAAAATGATATCGACAGCTTTCAATGGGATCCTTCGGGGTCCAATTACACAATTCAAGCTGCCCATCAGTATATCTGCAATAGCGAACACCCCACGCCCATTTGGAATCATTGGAAAACTGTCTGGAAGTCTGAGGCCATCCCAAAAATTAAATTCTTCATTTGGGCTCTCC
The DNA here is from genome assembly GCA_000404065.3 of Pinus taeda. NCBI lineage: Eukaryota > Viridiplantae > Streptophyta > Pinopsida > Pinales > Pinaceae > Pinus > Pinus taeda. The sequence continues at coordinate 144,132 of APFE030085925.1, forward strand.
TAAAAGGAAAAATTCTCACTTCTGACAACTTGAAAAAAAGAGGCATAATTGGTCCCTCCTGATGCCCAAACTGCCAAGTTGCTGAAGAATCTATCCAGCATCTCTTTATTGCCTGCCCCTTCGCCACTTCCTATTGGAGAGAAATATCCTTCAACAACCTTCTCCCCTGGAATCCCCATAACTCCATTGGAGAAGTTCTGCACCTTTGGAAGAAGAGCTACCCATGGTATCAAAAGAAGAACAACATAGTAAAAAAGGTTTGGGATACTCTTCCCTACTCCCTCCTGTGGAACATTTGGTTGGCAAGAAACTGCATGGTGTTCAAAGATAAAGAAACCATCACAAGGAATCTTTGTAACAAGGCAAAGAGTCTTACTTTAGAAACCATCTTCAGCTAAAAATCATAAGCAAATTGATATGACTGGTCTCTGTGTTGAAGAAAGGAACGTCATAGGTTCTTTGTTGGATAAAAGCAATAGTAACCAAAGTGGAAGTAGCATCAGCAGCTAGCTCAACACTTCTAAACATAGGTGGAAAGTAAGATTGAAAGAAGAGGAGTTCTCAACTTGGCTCAGTAATAACAACTCCCACTATCTCTTCTTCGATGAAGCCTCCAAATTTAACCCTGGAACAACATGGGCAGGTGGAGTCATCTACAGTACTAACGGAGATATCAGAATCACTTATGAATGGAGGCTTGGCCCTCTCTCCAACAATATGGAAGAAGCTCTAACTCTTTATCAAGGGCTCATCCAACTTCAAAAACTAGGAATTAACAAAGCAATGATCTTCAGTGACTCAACAACCAACATCAGTATTATGGTCCACAACTGAAATGCCTCTAATGTGCTTCTCCAACAAGCCATTAACTGGTGTCAAGCTCTCGCTCATCAAATGACTGATCTTCAATTCTTCCATGTTCTTCTAACTCTTAACAAGGATGCTGACATTTGTGCCAATTGAGCATGTAGCAGACCCATAGGTAATCTCTTCTGTAATTCTGTCTAACCCTAACACTATCTACCTTGATCAAATTCATTTCAATGCTCAGAATGGAAAATGGCAAATCAATTGGCTTAGACTCCCACAACGTCTTCAAGAAATGTCAGGTCCTGAACTTTGCAAAAATTCGCCTTGTCAGCCATCAAAATCATGACCACTCAGCTGAATCTCTCAAATCGATCCGCTTTTCTCATTGCAGTCCCATCACCCATGTTGCTCTGTCTAGCCCTTTCCTCCCTCGTGACCCTCCCCGTGTTTTTCTCGTGATTTCTTCTCTGCTCTCCATTTGCCCCTCGTTCGATCTCGCCTTCTTATTCACTCTCTCCTCCCCTCTTTCCCGCATCTTCCCTTCTTCCTGGCTCCTCCCGTTGGTAGCTTCTTGCTCTTCTACATTGAACCATCGGCCCCCTTCCCTTCTCTTCTTCTCTCATCCCCCAAGCTCTCTTCGCCCAGGCTCGTCGGATCTGCACCTTTGTAGAGCCCTCATCATAGCTTGTGTTCTCGCTATGGCAAGAAGCGAAAACTGTCTCCACTGCGCTGATTTGCAAGCAAAGCTTGAACAAATCTGTGCTCACTAGAAGATTCTGGATGCTAAAATCGACATTCATACCTGGATCTCCAGTGAGAAGCATGAGGCTGACATCAATCTTTTCCTCCATCGAATTTCTTCACTTCAGGAACAGTTTAAAGATCTCTCTAACAGATGCAGCCATGGCCAGGAATCCATCAACATTTTGAAGTTTATGATGGAGAAAAGAAATTCTCCCAACACCAGCTCTTCAAGCCTAAGGAACGCTGAAGTCGACAGCAAACCTGAAGAATCTACAGCGCACCAAATCGCCCATATTAGCATAGATTAAGCATGCACTGCAAATTTTGCTTTTTGTTATTCCAGTTCATTAGAATCTATACTTATCCAAGTTTTCAAAAAGTCAGAAATGACAGGAGCAAAGAGGAATTTTGTCTCCCTTGTAGCGTTTTCCTGCTTTGCTTCCCGGGCATAATGCCCTTTAATTCAGGAGTTTAGCCTCCTCAATCTTTTTTTGGAATATAAACAGCAACCAATTATGCAAAAAAAAAAAAACGCTCTCGATCAGGATGAGACGTGGTGTCAGTGGCAACAGATCTGGATTTGACATGGTTAGTACCAAAGTGTTTATTACAACCGCCCCCCACATGCTTAAGGCAGGGAGTGCGGTGTCATCACTCATGAATGCATGGGATGTGGGTAGGTAGGGTGGTAGAGGGAGAGATAAGGCAAGGTGGTGGAGACGGAGAAGGTATTCAACATGTCAGGTAAGCGATTTCTGCAGAGGAGAAGGAAGGAAGCTCAGAGTGGAAGATAGGAGGCGAAACTGTGTCTGTGGGCTAGTGACGACTTTTTAGTATGTAGTCTGGTCTCACTCTTGGTCAATTTCTAAGCTCTAATTGGATTCCTGTGGCAATTTCAAGTGCTAGAGGGGTTTCTGCTAGGGGGAAGGGAGAGGCAAAGGGCCATCCCAATGGGGCGTAGCTCAGTTAGGAAGAAACCAGGGAAGGAAAGGGAGGGCCATGGCCGAACTTTGTGTGTCAGTCATTTTTATTTTGAGACAAAACTTTGGAAATGGCATGGATATTATGAGGTTGAGCCAAGCTACAGGCCCATACCTGTTAGCCCAGTCCAGCGGTATTGGGGAAAGTGGACATGTCATGTCCGGTGGTTTTAGTGAAGTCGAGAGAGGTAACCAAGAGTTGCGGGCAGCGGGATGGGACACCAGCAATGCCATAAATTTGTTGAGAAAGCCCTGGCATGTGCACCTACATGGCAGAACGAGCGAAGAAAGGGAGCCTGGGGGGTAGAATTGGCAAAGAGGCAAGCATTCCCATGATAGGACATTGCTAACTGAGGAAGGGGCACGCAGGTATGCCAGCAATTGTAAAGCCTGGGTCCATATGGGCCTAAAAGCCTGGCTCCTAATGCAGGAGGGTGGCCAACAACTGAGCCATGGTAAGGGGGAGCAGCATGGGGAATGGACTGGGGACCCGAGTTCGGAACTTAATAACCCAGGCCACCTATGGCCTCAGGGATTCCTTAACCTGCTACAGGCCAGGCAACGCAAAGAAACAAGGTATGACCAGTCGAGATGGATTGAAGTGAATGGAATCAGGGATTTAATGGTGTTTGAATGTCTATAGGGCATCAACGAACATGACATGGGTCTAGAGAAACGCGGGCGTGGTCGTGGAAATAGGGGTTTGGCTCCTTAGGTAGCGAAGAGACCCAACTTGATGGAAGGGTGCAGGGGACGCAAGCCTGTTGAGTACCTCATAGTAGAAGCAGCTACGACTTATAGGGATGAAACTGACGAAGGTATCTGAAAGCTAATTGATGAATGGGAAGAAAAGGTAAAACAGGAGAGGGAACTCGACGACGAGATTGAAATTTGGAGGACGATGGTTCCTGACCCAGGGAACACAAGAGGTAGAATCACGCAATTCAAACACACCCTGTACCTGTATTTCTTGATGAAAAGTTTGCTTGGTAAAGCAATGGAACAAATCTCTGTGGGGATGGAAGTCACACTGTAGGGCCTGCACAATTACAAAAAAGACATGGAGAAAATCCTCTTTCAGTTTCACAAACAAGATATCGGAATGGATCGTATCGACCGACACATTCCCTGCATCATGGAGCTGTTTGGTATGCCAAAGGCAACTACTGAAGATCCCACTCTTGTTGCCTCAGACTCCGAGGAGCAGAATGTCAAGAAGGATTAGTTCTTCTATGCTTAGTTTTTGTTTATGCGAATAACATTTAAATTTCTTGTTGTTTATCCTAGAAGTTCTATAGTATTTGGACATGAGACTGAGACCTATTTAGCCTTTCTAGAAAGATAGAAGCAATTTTTTTTTTTTGGGATGGCATATAATGCTGACAGGTGGCCAATTGACTCGGTTTCCCTTCGGGGCGAGTTGAGGCCACCAAGTAAATCCGTGTGGTGTAAATTTGCTTTATATATAATAGAAAATGGATGGACCTGCCAAGCATTACAAAAATAAATAAATAAATTATTAATTTTAAAATGACAAAAAAAATGGTATAAAAAACAAAAAACGAAGAAAAAAACCAAAAACAACCCATAAAAGATGAAAATTCAAACATTTAAAAAAAACATAAAACATTAAAATATATTTATATAACAAATGTAGAAAAACCTATAGATTCACAAGCTAGTGTTATCTACTAAAACAAGAGACAATAATCTACTTCTACTCTTTACAGTGGAAGCCCATAAACATTGAACAAACAATAATCAATAGAGGAAGAGAATAAATGCACATAACACAATAAATATTTGGGGAAAGCCACAACTCAAAACCCCAGTATCTGTTTTGTATTAATCCGGAAAATCAAGATGAAATTACAATGCTTGTTCTCTCAAGAACAATCGCAGCACTCAGCAAATTCAATCTCCAACTCATAAGCAAGCTCAAGGCCCTCTCAAAATATTTATTCCAATGTGTAATTCCTATGAATGATAACTTGTATTTAAAGGGAAATAAAACCTCTAAAAATAGCGCAATCCCTCAAGGATCGGTTCTTGAATGCATGCACTATCAGTGCAACTTAGAAAAATCTAAAACAATTAGTACATTGTCCCCGCACTCTAGTTTCAACTGGGTCTTTCTCAAATTCGACATGCATGAGTTTCTGATGGTGGAATCTTTAGTTAACTAGAGTAGCACTAATTAGGTCAGCTAAAGTGTCCTACTCACTGTTTCTCACTATAGTTCCTAAAACTGATTGGAACTAATTTAACTGGAATTAACTCAATAAATTGAGTTAACTAATTTACAACTCATTCATAACTCATCTTAACTCCTATAGGCAGGGAAGAACACTTATAACATGTCTTTCAAGACTTCCCATTCGGAATTTCTAAATTAAATTAAGTTAATTAAATAGAATTAATTATTTTCAAATTGCTATGAGAAAAAAAATTATATTTTAATTCACAGTTTAATTCAAGGACAAATTAAATTAGAATTTCTTGTTGTCAGTTCTGAAAAAACAAAATCAAAATAAAAAATTAACAAGGGCTACATAGTAGCTAGTACCTACCGCTTAGCTTAAATATAACTTAATTAAACTAAAAAATAATAAAAACAAAGATTTCATCACAAAAATAACATAACTAATAAAACATTATATTATTGAAAGTCATCACTAATGAAATCCTTAACATACCTGGAGACCCTTAATAAATCATACTTCTCATGATAACAAATCCAAAATCTCTAAAGAAAATTAAAAATTGTCTAAAAAAGATTAATTTAAATTCTCTTAATATTAAAGATAATTAATTCTAGTGGTATTTACTTGTAATAATAACTTTTAAATTAATTATTTCAACTCATAACATAATTAATTTACCATAAATATTTTAAAATTATTTAAAAAAAAGTATATTCTTAAAAGAGATATTATAATATAAGAATAATATTAAATTTAAACAATGACAAAAAAATGGTATTAAAAACAAAAAAAAGAAAGAAAAAAACCAAAAACAACCCATAAAAGATGAAAATTCAAACATTTAAAAAAAAACATAAAACATTAAAATATATTTATATAACAAATGTAGAAAAACTTATAGATTCACAAGCTCGTGTCATCTACTAAAACAAGAGACAATAATCTACTTCTACTCTTTACACTGGAAGCCCATAAACATCGAACAAACAATAATCAATAGAGGAAGAGAATAAATGCACATAATGCAATAAATATTTGGGGAAAGCCACAACTCAAAACCCCAGTATCTGTTTTGTATTGATCTGGAAAATCAAGATGAAATTACAATGCTTGTTCTCTCAAGAACAATCCCAACACTCAACAAATTCAATCTCCAACTCATAAGCAAGCTCAAGGCCCTCTCAAAATCTCTATTCCAATGTGTAATTCCTATGAATGATAGCTTGTATTTAAAGGGAAATAAAACCTCTAAAAATAGCGCAATCCCTCAAGGATCGGTTCTTGAATACACGCACTATCAGTGCGACTTAGAAAAATCTAAAACAATTAGTACATTGTCCCTGCACTCTAGTTTTAACTGGGTCTTTCTCAAAATCGACATGCATGAGTTTCTGATGGTGGAATCTTTAGTTAGCTAGAGTAGCACTAATTAGGTCACTAGTGTCCCAACTCACTGTTTACTTACTATTAGTTCCTAAAACTGATTGGAACTAATTTAACTGGACTTAACTCAATAAACTGAGTTAACTAATTACAACTCATTCATAACTCATCCTTAACTCCTATAAGGTAGGGAGAACATATACATGTCTTTTAAAAGACTTCCAATTCGAATTTCCTAAATTAATTAAGTTAATTAAATATAATTAATTATTTTCAAATTGCTATGAAAAAAAATTATATTTTAATTCACAGTTTAATTCAAGGACAAATTAAATTAGAATTTCTTGTTGTCAGCTCTCAAAAAACAAAATCAAAATTAAAAATTAACAAGGGCTACATAGTAGCTAGTACCTACCGCTTAGCTTAAATATAACTTAATTAAACTAAAAAATAATAAAAACAAAGATTTCATCACAAAAATAACATAACTAATAAAACATTATATTATTGAAAGTCATCAACAATGAAATCCTTAACATACCTTGAAACCCTTAATAAATCATACTTCTCATGATAACAAATCCAAAATCTCTAAAAAAAATTAAAAATTATCTAAAAAAGATTAATTTAAATTCTCTTAATATTAAAGATAAATAATTCTAGTCGTATTTACTCTGTTAATAAATTAGAACTTTATTACAATTAATTCATTTCAACTCATAACATAATCTAACTTTACCTCAATATTTTAAAATAATCAAAAAAGTTATTCTTAAAAAGATCATATAAAATTAATAAATAAATTATTATAAAATTTATTACTAGAATAATAATAAATCTTCACCTCACAAATAACTTTTCACAAATAATATTCTCCACTCTAATTATTATATAACTCTAAATTTTCCTAGCCCCAACTCATACCAATCTTCTCAAAAATATTTGGGGCTTCATTGAAGATAGACTCACATAAAAGTCTAAAACATTGGGTTAACTCTCAATAGGTTATTCCACATTTCTTAAATTCAATTCACCTGTATGGATTCTCTTTTCAAAACCAACTAATATGGTTTATATTAACATATATATAGTTTACTATATATGTTTGTTTTAATAGATATTTATGTGTTTTATTTTTTATTAATAT